>JAJSOF020000001.1:189456853-189724353 GCA_025594305.2 Periplaneta americana | reverse complement strand
AAATGCTCCGTGTCCATGTTGACCGTCGAAGTTAATGTCAACAAATACTGTACGTAAGTAATTGTCTTAACCCTCTCCCCATATTCCGACAGTAAGAAAAAAACTCACCTCAGTACGTGTTTCCAAACAGTTCACATTCCTGCCACTGCAGGCGTTACCGTACGTATCGGTAAGTACTCTTCACAATGAACGCCGTACTTGGTAGGCAACTTCTCTTGCATCTAGGTAATACGCCTTTGCGGAGATGTAGGAAGATTGAATTCTTTAGGCTCATCGGCTAGCCCCATGACGACATACAGCGAGCCATGACACACTTTGAACTGAACACCCAGTAGAATCGTTCGCGTTATGCTAGAACATATCGAATATCCTAGAATTAAATATGCCAGATGGCCACTAAATCCATTAAAACAGAATGAAAAAGCTCTTAGAAAAGGAAACAACGTGTTTGTTTCACAGATTACTTGCAATATAGGTTTATTATCATTATTCAGAAAATAATATTCACCATTTCTTTCTAAGCAATACTTCCCACTAACCACAGACATGGGTAACCATGGAAACACAGTCACGAAGTTTGAGTTGTGAGGGTGCTAGAAACAATAGACTGTGCCGGTACTATTTCGCATTGTCTGTAATGACGCGATATTAGCGATCCTAGTGGTTAGCAACTATCTATGGACGCATATTTGCTACGTATTGAGCTTCATGACTAGGCTTCGAAACTTCGGACCCGATAGAGCAGTTCAGTGGGAAATCCGCATAACGGCGTACCTACTGAGTTTAGTGGTAAAGCGTACAGTGGGTGGGGGTACTGTGGAATGAATGCCAACAAATACGCAAAGGAAAACGCTCTGGATTTGAAGGTTCTGACTAATAATTTGGTTTTCATACAAACCCGTTTTCAAACTGTGTCTGAAACTATTACACGGTTAGAAAAGTCAGAGCAAGAGATACCGGAAGCCTCAAATTAATTGAGGAAGTGACACATAGAATTAATGAGACACAAGTACACCGCAAATCAAGATTTCAGGTATAACTCCCTGCAAAGTTGATTTGAATAATTTCGAGGGAAAAATTGTTCCGGAGCCGGGTATCGAACCCAGGACCTTTGGTTTAACGTACCAACGCTCTACCACTGAGCTACCCGGGAACTCTAAATTATTCAAATCAACTTTACAGGGAGTTATACCTGAAATCTTGATTTGCATAATACACGTCACTGTTCGTTAACAGAAAACCACAATTTAAGTCACACGGAGTTAGTGTGCACTCGAAGTTGGTTGCTTGACGGTTGTCAGCCCACTTTGAGGTCTGTGGATATAGAGGGAAAAATTGGATCGGTGTCGGTTAGAGTTCCCGGGTAGCTCAGTGGTAGTGCGTTGGTACGTTAAACCAAAGGTCCCGGGTTCGATACCCGGCTCCGGAACAATTTTTCCCTGGAAATTATTCACCAAGTACACCGGTTACTGGACGTGTAAAACAGAAGTGGAAATCAATTTTATGTAAAAATAATCGATATGGAACATTGTGTAACATAAACAGCAAATTAGTGGACAAGAGTCACCCGAGAATAAAGGACTGTCTGTTAGAGACTGCAATGATGTTAGATTTCTTCGTTTTGCTCCTATCACGTCATGCGGCGTAGAGCGCAGCTTTTCACAGTACAAACTGTGTTTGGCAGATAACAGAAAAATATTTACGTTTGAGACACTGAAAATGTATCTTGTAGTACATTGCAATTCGATACTGTAACTGCACAGCCTAAAGACGACCAATAGGATAAATGAATAAATTAAAATTGCTACATGTATATTTCCACCAATAACACTGTGTATAATTAAACACAAATGCTTATAAAAGACAGGAGAATAAATGCTTTTCACATTCTTTTGACATTCTCATTGTTTAATGTATATTTACTTTCAGAATGTACATATGAGTGCGTTTCCCCATACTACCGTACTCTACTCTAAACAGCAACGTTGTTACCTCAACACATCTCTACCTTTCACTACCTGCAGCGAGTCAACAGCCTATAGTACATGCACAGTAAACTTATTGTATCGGGTCCCAAGTCTCGAAGCCTGTTCATGACTGTGTATACTAGACTGTGATGGAAACTTCTAGAATCGTTCGCTATGTGTCGGAACACATCAAATATTCTAGAATCAAATAGGCTTGATGACACCAAAATCCATGAAAACCGGATTAAAAAGTTGCTAGGAAAGTCTCAGAGAATTTATCCCGAATCGAAGCAAAGACAAAAATCGTCCAGAGAGCGAGCAAGGCTGAGTCTAATCAAAAGATCGATGTTTGATGTTTGTCATCCTTTGTGCGTTAAAGAATAACTAACCCATACTCTCCAGCTACGAGAGTTGAAAGAAGGTTTAATGCTTGGGTGATTATGAATTGTAAATTGATGGTGAACAAGGAAGAATTAGTTACGGATCATTCCACAGCAGACAGAAGCTGTGGAGACTGGAACTGTGTAACTAAGTTAGTTTCCAAGTGATACTAGGACTCTGCTTTATCTCGGGGTACGCACCGAATCGCTCGCTGACAATCTATCAGTCGCCAATTAATCATAACATTGTAAGCTCTGTCTCAGCTACAATGCCAGTTACACATCAACTCCTGTTGTGGGATCACTGAACTGTCTATAGAAATGAAGTTGTCTCCACATGATAATTAATATTATAATTTGATAGTCACAAAGTAGAGTAATGGAAATCGCTGTTCATTCATTGTTATTTGTGCAGTTGCGAAAAAAATTTGTTGATCAAAAAAGATGATAGTGCGGAATATGATAAGAAATCGAAAGGAAAATATAAATAGAAGAAATGCAGCAAGGAAAACAGGGAGAGGTGGAAAGACACTAATACCCGGTTTCATCAATAGGCCGTGGTAAGAATAAACATGAGTATAGAGTAGGATATACTGGACTTTTTTTTATTAAATACTCTTGTTAGTAAGAATAAAAACATTTGAGTACCTACTCATTTTTGATTACATACTCATAACATGGAAACAGAGTAGAATATACTCAAGTGTCCATCTTGTACAGAATATATACTCATGCTTGATAAGAATAAAAGCTAGTATATTCTCATATTTATAAGTTCGTTCTCATGTTATTCTGAGTATGGCTTGTAGCAGGCTCAATTCTGAATATTTGTTGATTTGTGTTCAGTTTAAAGTTAAATAAAAAAATGGCAGAATTTATGAGCTATGTAGTACCTCATGGAAAAATATAGAAAAAGACGTGAACTTCAGAAGCCTTTAACGCTTCACAAAAGTGAATGTGAAAAAAGTTAAACACGTATTTGTTATTCATAAAAAAACATAACATATAAAAATATGAATGGCTATCAAATTATAAGGTTAGATTGTATTGTTAAGTATAATTAACAATTAGTTTATTTTGTAAAATTTGAATTGCAAAATGCAATTACTTGTAACTTTAAATTGTATATATATATATATATATATATATATATATATATATATATATATATATTATATATATAACTCTCTATAATAAAAATTGAATTAGCATAACTGGAATTCTAGAAATGGATTGTAATATCTATCCAACATCACGTAATGACGATTTCCCAGTACTATTTTCTTGTTTTCTGTTTATTAACGTCACTTATCTGATTATTTCTCTTTCATGTTTATTTATTGTATTAATTAATTTATTTATTTATTTATTTATTCATTTATTTGCTTGCTTATTTATTTATTTATTTATTTATGTATTTATTTATTTATGTATTTATTTGTGCAATGTACTTATTTATTTATTTATTTATTTATTTATTTATTTATTTATTTATTTATTTATTTATTTATTTATTTATTTATTTATTTATTTATTTATTTATTTATTTATTTATTTATTTATTTATTTATTTATTTATTTATTTATTTATTTATTTATTTATTTATTTATTTATTTATTTATTTATTTATTTATTTATTTATTTATTTATTTATTTATTTATTTATTTATTTATTTATTTATTTATTTATTTATTTATTTATTTATTTATTTATTTATTTATTTATTTATTTATTTTTATTTATTTATTTATTTATTTATTTATTTATTTATTTATTTATTTATTTATTTATTTATTTATTTATTTATTTATTTATTTATTTATTTATTTACAATTTATTTATTTATTTATTTTTTATTTATTTATTTATTTATTTATTTATTTATTTATTTATTTATTTATTTATTTAGTTTTTATTTATTTATTTATTTATTTATTTATTATTTATTTATTTATTTATTTATTTATTTATTTATTTATTTATTTATTTATTTATTTATTTATTTATTTATCAAAAGCAAAACACAAACCACTACAGCATGCGGATAGCATGTGAAAGTCTATAAAAAAAACTGAGCATCACGGTGCAATGTGGTCAAAGAGGATAGGTAACACGAGTACATACTAACTTTTAAATGATCAAGAAGGCTGTAGAGATGAGTATATATTCGCGTGAGGTAGAATGTCTTTATTCTTACGAATATGAGTATGTTCTAATGGTTACGAGTATATAATCACAGGAAGTGCTCATAATCAAAAGTATAAACCTTGAGAAAGTACTTAAGCTTTATTCTTACTGTCCAGTGATTAAATATACACAGTGGTCCAAAAAAAAAAAAGCGGCAGAAAATTTAAATGATTATATTCCAGTAGCTAATGATTTCACTTGAAAGTTTATTTCACAGGCAAATTTCACAGTCCTTGTAGACCGGAAAAATACTGTAATATTTAATTTTTACCAGTTATTAAGCATTATTTTTTTATTTTTTGTAAGGCAAATTTCTTTATAGTACGATCAATCCAGAATATAGACCTAATCTTTTGTCTCTCTAGATTTAAATGTTATAATATCAATACACCGAAGACTTCCGGTTTCCGAAATTTCAAGGACTTGTTCATAGGTATTGTAGCCATTGGACTTAAGACATGTTGCGATTACAGACCTGATCTTGTGATGCCTGCTGTTACGAACAGTTTCGCCAAATGGGCATGAACCCAAGACATGAGCTAAAGTTTCAACCTCACTGTGGCATCGCCTATAGTGGTTACTGTCTTGAGTTCTGCCTGAAACAGCGCGTACAGGAGCAACATTACCGGTCATCTTTAGCGCATCTCCTCACTCGGAGCTAGAAAGGTTTGTATGATTTCTGAACCAGCTGTTTGCGGGAGTGAAGTCTTGATATAAGCTGACCCCTTTACTTTTTTGTGATAGTTGACACCATTTGCTAAATTCTTCAAAGCACAAAATTTTTCTCAGTTTCCTCGAGTCAATTAGACCTCTTTTGTTCTTAATGGCGTCTGGGGAAATCAAATTGTTTTCCAGAGGTAACTTTCCGAGGTTAGATTTTAGTTCACTCTCTAAATCTCTTGTGTTGGCAATGCAGTGATTATTTTATCTCATCAAAGGTAATTATGCAGAACAACTACAGAAGCGATTTTGTTATTTTTGATGGTTTGGTAGTGTTTAGTATTGAATTTCGTTTATTAATAGGTGTATATTATGCGTAGGTCAGTTACGGTTCAGGTAGAGTAGAGTTTTTTAAATATGAAGAAGAACTGAACATGGTTTTTTTCTCGTGTTTAGAAGACTATGTTGTTGAGTGCATAATTTTTAATGTATTGTGATTTGATTGGCTGAAGTGTTGTGTTTTCTTGTTGGGTGATGTGTCTTCCGGTATGATTGGATGGCTGTGGTTAAGTCATAAAGCGTTTTGTGTTGTTATTGGCTGATGATTTTGCCGGTATGATTGGATGGTTGTGGTTAAGTGATAGCTGTATGTTACGAGCTACAATTTCTCTAAGTCGTTGGCTGTATGATTGTAGTTTGTCGTAGTTGATGCGTGTTTTATTCTCCTCTTGTAGGTGGTCTATCGCTGTGATTTGTAATGGATGTAGAATTTCGTTTTTTGTCTGTACAGAGTTGAGAGAGGAGGATATTGAATAATATTTCGTGAACCAAGGTAATCTTAAGGATTACATGATTTCCGAAGTGTGTTGGCATGAGCTGAGAGCAAATAATACGGATCAGAACTTCCGTTGTGGGAGATTATACCGGAAGTATGCGAAACGGAAGAAAGTTGGTCGTTGTGGTACCTTTCTGGCACGTAGTAAACTTAGTGTTGTGGACGTTTTTCGAATGGTTGCGTCATTGGATATTTGGGAGAATGTATGTTTAAGTGTAAATATCCAATGGAAGAGAGAATATGTGCATTCTTTAGAGCAACTGCAGCCTTATATCCTCCGAATTATTAAGGTAAGGTTCATTATGTTGACATTGTTTGACGAATTTGTGAAATTGATTCAGTCTTTGTGTGGCTATTTTGGTTAGGTTAGGTTAGTTTAGGTTATTGCTACTTATATTTGTCCTCTTGAAAAATGAGTGAAAATTAAGGTTTTAGATAAAAAAATTACATTATTAAGTTTTTGCGGTTTACGTTGTTTTCCTACTTTTGTGTTTAATTTTAAAAAAGGGGAGGGTAAAAATGTAGGGTTCTCGGAAAGAATAAAATTTTAAATCGCTTCTGTGGCTGTTATGCATAATTGCCTCATCAAAAGTTGACAACTGTTGATTTGATGAAGGACTGCCTCCCATGTAGTTCTAAATAGACCTATGGCCAGTTTGTCCAAGTAATGTTTAATTTTGCTCAACGAATGTTAAATTAACAGTCTGTTTATTTTTAACGCTTTGTTAATGTATTTTCCATTTGTTCAACATAATTTTGTTTAAGATAACCAACACTTAACTATAACGTCTGTTAGCACTATTTTAACTACTCAACAGCAGTTGGTAATGATTCTACACATGTAAGACAATTTTTGATTGGCTAAAATTAATCTTTAAATTCTATATTATAGAGTGAGTCATGAAACTTGCATAAAATGACAACCTGTTATAGTAGGCCACGCTCCATAAACAAACAGTTGACAAATGAAGGTTGTAGGTGACGTGCTGAATAATAATTACAAAGTAAGGTTATATTTCCTCATTGCTATTATGGATACGAAATACGAAAGAAATAAAATAACACTGATGTATTTAAACAGTCCAAAGTATTTTGTAAATGTTATATTACCAGTCATATGCTACAGAGAGCACAAAATATTAATTTCGCAACTTCTGTTGGAACAGCTGTGGAGACATCGGCCATATTTAACTAACTGTTAAACGAGTTAACTGCCCGAAATCCTACATTTAAAATTAACAAACTGTTAACAGTCTGTTAAACCAAACTGGTGTTGAAAACATACAATTTTATTAATTAACAAACTGTTTAGAGTTTAACAGTCGTTAAATTTTCTAACAATACTTGGAAAAACCGGCCACTAGACTATGACCTTTACTTTGAAGATCAGATTAATTTCTCGTCACAACACGCTAGAACTCAAATTTTGCTCCAAACCTCACATTACTTGTGAGTAGGGAACGGAATTTGGAGCAGTAAAAGTTAGTATTGGCATCTACACAGCCATTTGTTTACAATCCTTTATACCAAGTCCTCCCCTCCATGACATACTCGCAGATCTCTGCACGTCAACAACGGGTGAACGGGACAGTTGTCGCATAAGAACTTCAACATGCAGGTTTCCAGTTCAGAGTAGTGAAGTGCGGGTACAATGCCGAAAGTGAAACCAACTAACAATACAAAATTGAAACATTATATTTGTAAAAGCTCCAGATCGAGTATCAAAATTCAGGAAACAATTCCTAAATTGTCGCTTCCCCCATGTTCAGTTCTTAAGAGATGGGGGTCGTGGTTAGAAGCTTGCAATTATTACGCACATCACCTCCAATCTGTGAAGAAAGTGGTCCAGTCTTTCGATCCCGATGACGCGGCTGCGATTCAAATACGCCAGGAACTGCTAAATGATAGAACAATAGAAATAGAAGTCATGGATAATAAGTCAAATTTTTTATATTTACCGGATGCCATTATTCGATTAGATGAGTCAGGATTAGAACTAGTTGAGCAAATAAGTATTATGAGGACTATTGTAAATAAACCGAGTGCAGTAGAAGGTGAAGTAGGAAAACGTGTTGGTGAAAAAATGAACAGAGTTTTGATTAAAAATGATGGGTATAGTATTCTTAGTCGGATTTCAGATGTACTAACAAAGACGTGTCCCAATGACGTCACTCAACATGTGAATTTAATTGACGTATCTTGTTTCAAGTACTCTCCAATTGTCTCTGCAGATTTACAGCGGAGTTTTCCATATTAAAAAATTTCCTTCCTTGCAACAGAGCAAAGTTGTATTTTGAAAATTTGAAAATGATATTTACAATTTATTATAACAAAGCACAGCAGGAATAATTGTTTCATCAACAAAACATAACATTAATTGAAAATGCTATTTCGTTTGGTTCTACATTTTGTTCAGCATTTAATAATACTGTATTAGGCTATATTGTAAATATTGTAGTAGTCTATATTGCATATATTATAAATATTGTAGTATACGTTGTATACATATTATCATATTTCATGATATTGTAAATAAAGGTTTTAATTTAACACGCTCCTGACGGAAAAACATACATATTCAGAGGCGAGTTCCATACAGAAGACAACTGTCAGTCAGTCACTGACAGTCACTGAGCTACAAATATCTATACTACGTTTCACCATTCGTCATAATACTCCAAATCCCTTTCCCTGCTTATGAGTTAGTGTCTGTACAAAGATGCAGAAGAGGGAACGCAGAAAAAGAGTAAGATGAAAAAGAGAATAATGACAGACTGGAGAATGAGGAACAACAAATATAGCATAACATGACATCGGGCAAGATTTACGTGTTGAAAAATATATACATTCATACTGCAAATGTCATACAGTCCTGAACAAAGAGTTAACGGTTATCGACTGCGTCATACGAGATCAAGATTAAATATACACGTTCGGCGCAGCCTCGGGCCTCGGCCTATGTAAAATTACTGACGCCAATGCACATACAGATAAAACGAAAAGAGAAAAAATACATACATAGTGAAACACGAAATTTGTCACCGATCATAAAGTAATTATCCGGGAATTCATCCCAGATACTCTAATACCAATTTGCTGCTAGTTTTTGTTTTAGTTAGGAAATTTACATAACAAAATAAACCATCGCCACATCGACTGGATAGAGCACCAAGCAGCTCAAATCTGACTTGAACCCAGAAAATCCCCGGATTCAATCCTGATTCATGTTTTCACATACAGATGAAAGCTGCGCCGTGTGGAGCGCCATGCAAAGCCAACATCCATTATCGTTATGACCTCTGACCCGCGCGGGAAGAGTGGATTATAAAATTATGCGCCCAGCACCAGATTCTGATACAGGTTACGACGGCGAGTGATTACAAATTCTGCACGATGTCATGAGGACATAAAAAACTAGCGATTTTATACTTTATCATCATATGAAGAAGGTGAAATTCCTCGAGATTCTATAAAATCAACGTCGAAATGTTACACATCTTGATTACACAACTTTTAACACTGTATCACTTCGGAATATGTATGATAACAAAAAATAATAACAAATATTACACACAAACCGAAGGCCTACCCATGGAATCACCCATTTCCAGCATAGGTTGCAACCGCCAAATTACTCTTCAAGGAACGACCACGCTTATAAATTGAGGGAAAGAAGACAGAGGAAGGACACTGGAAAGTTTTCTTTTCTCAATCGTACTATCTACCTGCAGACTTACTAAAGGCTTTACCAACAACCAAAAACGTATTTAAAAATAGGCTTAAGGACTTTACTAATAGACGATAATTATACACAGTATGTAAAGGATGTAAATGATATTTTGTTATTGAAGAGTTGTATCAGTGAATAATTATGTTGTGTCAGTGAAGTGTGTTGTGTCAGTGAAACGTGTTCCTGTCAGGGAAGCTTTATAGTTTATAATGGCAGTGCAAAGTATTTGAACAGTGAAATGTTTTTGAAGTGTTAGTGAAATCAGGATAGAATCAGTGAAATGTGTCGTAGTTCCAGTGCAGTGAGTGAGTTGACAGCGAAATGAGTGTAATGTGGAAAGGTACTTGTGCAGATATGAACATATCATACTCGTGGGTTTTAGTTCGAACTTAGATTTGATACAAATTAGATTTATTTTAAATGTTATTTTAAGTGATCGTGCTTCATTTAATTTAGGATATTCCCTATTGTTATTATTATTATTATTATTATTATTATTATTATTATTAGTATTAATTATTGGTATTATTATTAAGTGTATTTTTAATTAATAAGTTTATTATTGTCATTATTGAGTGTAATTAGTTACCACTGCCACCGGGTATACCCATTGCAGTGTGAATAAATACATACATACATACAGTACATACATACATACATACATACATACATACATACATACATACATACATACATACATACATACATACATACATACATACATGCTGAAAAATCTTCCACCACATAGAACATACATACATACTAAACAAAGACAACAACAAACACGCAGACAACATCATATATTGCAGGGATGTCGAACAGCGCTCTCGAGCTGTGAACTGCAGAGCCTTCACTCCTCCCTTACCGTGCAACGGTTGAACACAGGTAGCAGGCAGTCCGGCCGAATGATGGTAAACAAAAGAGAAACTGCGGCGGCTGGTACTTTGATAACTTTTATACATCTTACCAATTGATTAGGAAGTCAGTTTAGATTTGCACTTGATGAAATCTGATAAACAAAGAATGTAGTCTACATGAGGATGAATTATGATGATTATGATGATGATGATAATAATAATAATAATAATAATAATAATAATAACAATAATAATGTTTTATCTACTGGGTCATTCCATGAATGTTGTTCGTTAGTGACAAAATAAATCATAATAATAATGTTGTTAATATCGTGTTTAAAATATCAACTTTGTGTGTATGTGTTGTAGCAGTGCAACTTCAAGTTCAGAAACGTAAACTGTTTCGATGTATAAAATTAATTACTTTTAGCGTGACTTGAAATTTGTTCATAGTTTTTGTTACAGATTCAAAAATATCTCCTCCTCGAGTTCGATCCTTTAGTGAAATGACATCTACAAGATCTCCATGAACATTGAAATCTGAATCGACACTCCTTATGAATATACTGTAGCTAGCTGCGCCGTATCTTTCCGGTCGATACTTTCATCACGAGCTATAGTGAGTAATAAGTGACAGTTTTCATTCTTGCTATCAGTTGTTCCTCCAAGTTATCTCCCATTTCTGATACGTGCTCTGCAACAATATTACGAGACAAACATATAGATTTAAAATCATTAACGTATTCCGGACATATTCCTTTTGCAACAGCTATGAGACAGCCTTTCACAAATTCTCCGTGAGTAAATACCTTTGAAGGCGTTGCAATAATTTCAAAAATTTTGTAGCTAGCAAGAACCAAGCTTATTCTACTAACACCCGATGATGATGATGATGATGATGATGATGATGATGGAAGGTTTTCTGAATTCAATCTTCATTTTAATTCTTCTACAGCCTTTTCACGATTGAAACCGGATAACTTTTCTGGTCTATAAGCTTCAGCATGACGAGTAGAATTAAAATGCCTTTTAATATTATGATGGCTACTGTATCCAAGTTCTTTTCTACATATTAAGCAATGTGCATTTCCGTCCTTTAAGATAAATAAATATGTATCTGTCCACTCACTATTGAATCGTCGTTCCACATCCATACCAGCCGCCAGAGTTGATAAACACACTGCGTACAGAACACTGCTACAGCGAGCTGACTGACTGTCGTTTCAGCTCAGCTACGGTAGGAAACAGTTTTAATCGTTTCACAGTTGGAGAGCGCTGTTCGACATCCCTGATATATTGGCACAGATACGTAGATGACATACTAATACTATACAAAGGAAACAAAAGACAGATCCAAAACCTACATCACCACATAAACAAAATACACCCAAAGCTACACTACACATTAGAAATTAAAAACAACAAATCCATAAATTTTCTAGACATCACAATAACAAAAGTAGACAACAAACACACATTCAAAGTATACAGAAAACCCACAACAACAACACACATACACAACACATCCAACCACCCCACACAACACAAACAAGCTGCATTCCGAACAATGGTACACAGACTACTCAACATACCAATGAACCAACAGGATTACAACGAAGAACTAAACGCAATCAAATACATAGCACAAGAAAACGGATACAACCCCAACATAATAGACAACATAATACGTAAGACAAAACAAAACCACAAAAAACAGAAGAATGCAACACAAACACAAGAACACAAAAAAACATCACACTAACATACGAAAACAAAAACACACATAAAATTGCAACATCATTCAAGAAATTAAATTACAACATCGCATACAGAACAAATAACACTCTACAAAAACATCTCAACACACAAACACAAACAAACAAATACAACCACACAGGCGTATAAAAACTCAAATGTAACACCTGCAGCAACTTCTACATAGGACAGACAGGCAGATCATTTCAAACACGTTACAAAGAACACGTCACAGCCATAACAAAATTACAAAACACCTCCACATATGCAGAACACATCACAAATGCCAACCACACCTACAGAGACTTCAACACAGACATGGAAATACAACACATCCAACCAAAAAGCCAGAAACTCAACACACTAGAACAATATGAAATATACAGACACACGAAAACACACCCCAATGATATTCTCAACACACAACTCAATTTCAAAACACATATACTCTTTGACTCTACAATACGAACGCACCCTCACAGGAAACAAGAGGCGCCAAGACCAACAACGACCAGTTCTGAAGATGACCCAAAATAGGTCGAAACATGTTAACAAGGTACGTTAAAATTTAACACAAGAAAGTTCTTATCATACATATTCCGACGTCGAAATGTTTTTTACAAGTTCTTAAAAGTAAATTACAACTCTATAGGCCAGGCATGGGTACAATACGACTGTAAATACGGAAGCCATAAACACTGGAAAGAGCTCGTTGTTAGTGTTGTTACTGTAATTGTGTGGAAACCAACCAAACCATTTAATAATCTAATTTAACCTAATAAATTTAATGAAGGTGGAGCAACCATATTATAAGATCTTAATAAAAATCATCATATAGTCATTCTAGGTATAAATCCTTCGTACAGTGGTGCAGTGTACTCTTTTAGGCTGAGAGGATAAAAAGAAAGGAGGGAGCACTCCAAGCAAATATGCTTGAAATCGGTGCGATGGATATGACGTCAAACTACACCTTCTATGCCCCATAATTCTCCGCGAAATACCGCCAATCGCCAAATATTCATTTGTTACTATCGGTTTCGGTAACACGTAAACAGTTTAGAATGGATGTGGAGGTAACTGGAGTATTAACAGATTATTATATGAATGTATATTTCACTGTATATTTATTAAAAGTGTTACGGTTGTGACATGGACTGAACATTTCATTTCCACATTCTTTCTTTTACCAAGAAGGATATTGGCACTTTTTCACATGTTAAAACATAGGGGGAGATATCAACGGACATATTTTACAGTTAAGCCGAACAGAATATTAGCTTATTTATAAAAAGAAAATAACATTTGCTGAACTTGACTACACTTTGAAATATTAACAACACGAAACAATTTGTAATCGTAATAATATGAATAAAACAGCTGATAAACACACTGGAAAAAGAGATGAACTATGGGTAATTTGACGGCCATACTAGTACACCTGGTTCCACCGTTTCAAGCTTACGGCCCAGGGTTGCTTTTAGCACAAGTAGACCCTAACGTTTTCTTTATAATTATTTTTAAATAATAAACATGTTCAACATAATTTACAGAATATTTAGCTCCGGAAAACTTATATTATATAGGCATTCATTAGGCTACAATAAAAATATATACACAGTGGGCCAAAAAAAACCGGCACAAAATTAGAAATACTCTATTTTCGGAAATACATAACATTAATTTGTAATGAATACACTGCTGGAAAGAGTAGACTTTAAAGATGAGCAAGACTTTTTATTGTTTTTTGAGGCTCAATTAAAATCTTATGGAGGTCAATATACAATGATGCGAAAAATGTTTTTTGAAGACAATTTATTACTTCAAAATTCAGAAACTGAATGTTGGTAAAATTGGTAATAATTAATGGTCTCAAATAATCAAATGTAACCGCCATTTACCCGCACTACTATTTGTAGGCGTCTTCTCATTGTCCAATAGCACTGGATATCTTTATACTCGAATTAAAGTAATAAAATAAAATATGTACTTTTATTATTTTCTTTAACCTTGTACTGTATTTTATTTAATATTCATGTACATATATGAGTATACATAACCCATACACTTATGACTACTATGTGGGATGAATGAATGGAGAAACATTTAAAAGGTAAGCAAAAACGCGTTTTTTTGTGAATTTGTGGCTGAGACAAAGTGTCTTTTTTTTTACCGTTGCATATGAAGGAACGTTAGAGAATTTTGAAGGGATAAGCCGAAAATGGATGTGATCTAATAGCTAAGGGCTGAAGCTCGACAGAACAATAGGGTAGGTTCGCCAAAGATGTAAAAAGGCTGCACATCGAGTGTGGAGCTTGGGTGCCGCAGTCCTCGCGAGAGAAGGGGTCCGAGCCCTTTCACCATAAGACTGACGCTTGAGTAAACTTGTTCCAGAGTACCGAAGGCAATATGCGAAAAGATTTCAAACGGTTTTAATTAGCGAAAAATGCCAAAATTGTGTACAGAAGATGATACAAGTCCATGGTCTGTTTCTTTTAGGACTCATCAGATTAGCGCCTAGAAAAGCCACGAAAACGCACAAGGGCCATTCCATGGTAATTCAGGTTACATGCAGTGAATTTTATTCTCAATTCATCAGTTTTTCCACAAGTAATTAAGTTCTGATAATTACAAGATATTTATAACATTTCAATTACTCTTTTCCAATTTTACAAGTTTTAAATTTATGTAATTACAGCGTAAATTTAATACGTAGGTTGGATAAAAAGTAATGGCAACACTGCTGTCACGTGACGATGGTGCGTTCGAGAGTTGCCAGCTGTGTGGACATGAACAAGGACTGTTAGATGAGTTAGTGCAGCCAGCGGCGACAGTACTCCATCAATCTACTGCAGTGTGTAGAACGTTCACCTTCATAGGGATAGTGCGAGCGCCCTAAGACCATCCTTACAAAACTAGAGCAACGTTCCTGGATCAAAATTGAAATGGCACGAGGTCATAGTGCACAAGAATGTTTTCAGGGACTGCGTGAAGCATGTGGCGATGCAGCGTTGCCATATCGCACAGTTGCACCATGGGTTAAAGCGTTCCGGGAAGGCATTGTTGCACCGGTACCAAAGGGAAGGTGACGACTTTCTTGGACGAATCGTCGCTATGGACGAAACCTGGACTCGCTCGTATGAACCAAACTTGAAACGCCAATCAAATGAATGGAAGCATCCCGGTCCTCCTCGTCCAAAGAAAGTGCGCCCTACACAAAGTGCTGTGAAGGAGATGTTCATTGTGGCGTATGACATTGATGGGGTAATACTGCACCACGCTGTATCTCCAAGGCAGACGGAAAACGCGGACTACTGGAACATCCACCGTACTCACCCGATATGATCCATGCGATTACGATCTTTTCACCGAAGTGAAAGAACCACTGCGAGGGACCCGGTACAATACCAGAGATGAACTTATCCGTGCTATAGGGCGGTCAATACGCAACATCAACAAAGATGGACGCGCTGATGGTGTACGACGCCTTCCAAACATTTGGCAAAAGGTAATAAATAAGGGGGGCGACTATATAGAAGGTACGTAAATGTTGTACCCTTGTGAATAAATCCATGTCAGAAATATCGAAATGTTGCCATTACTTTTTATCCAACCCATGTATAAATTAATTTTGTATGGTAACTCAGGTTACTAATTTCATGGAATGACCCACAAGCAGGAAGAGTTTTCTCAATTTATAAGACTAGCCAATTGGTTGTGAGATATGACTAAATATGGCTCGACCGACTATGAGGGCATGATTTTGGGAAGAGTGAGTTTTTTGTTGTTGGTAATAGTCCAAGTTGTACGAGTATTTCAACATGAGATAGGATATTGAGGTGTTTCTGGCATAAAATAAGCTGGGGATGGCTCCTAATCCTCAGCCTATATCAGACAATAAATTCTTGCTACTTCCCGATGCTTTATTCCAGGTCGCCAGGTACAGAGTTCAGCTCCATCATCTCAAATTGGATCAGGAAAGGAAATAGGACAGGAACTCAGGAAGAGTTGGTTCTGGCTGGAGATAGGATCTGAAAAAAGAACATAGAGACATGTTGAATAGAGGCCACAGCGAGGCGGACCTCGTGGAAAACCACTTACAATTATATTTCCATGGTTTCACGAGTGACGTCATCGTATTACAAGAAAATAAGACAATTTTATCTGTATAGGATCCCATTACTTTGATGTACCGAAGTACATATATTTCCGTGCAGAAATTCTGCGTTTTCATATGATGAAGATGGGTGGAACGGAGAAAAATTCTCTCCAGCACCGGGACTCAAACCCGAGTTTTCAGCTCTACGTGCTGATGCTTTATCAGCCAGCGTTTCTCAAACTTTTTTTGAAGTGGGGACCACTTTTTGAATTCCAGTTCCGATGCCGGAAACTTGCCTATCATTTTCGTCATATTTTAAGTTCAGTATATTTATATTTTAAATTTGAATTAAGGTTCCAACTCCTCGGTCCTCTGTTATGAATTCGGGTTCTGGCACAGGCCATCCAGATGTGCAGGGAAAAGATTTCGATAAACACCAACTTAGTGCTTTAAATCCCTCTTTTGCTCATTGGGAAATCGATAGAAGTAGGGTAATAAATTTTAAAATGTCTTACTGGGAGTACGAAATTATTCATTTCCAAACTCGAAATTAGATTTATGTTTTATTTGATTTCTGTCTTTTTTGAAGGAGTACGTTAGACCTAAACTACAGGTTACTTACTTACAAATGGCTTTTCCAGTTCCGATGCCGGATTGAACCTCAGAAGGTTCACCTCTTGCCGCCCCTCATACAGTGTCACAGATGTGTGCCCGCCATCGGTCCCTATCCTGTGACAAGATTAATCCAGTCTCTATCACATTATGATCCCACCTCCTCAAATCCATTTTATGATGGAGATTATCCTCCCATCAAACCCGGGTTTTCAGCTCTACGTACTGATGCGTTATCCACTAAGCCATATCGGATTCCAGTTCCGATGCCGGAATGAATCCTCCAGTTTTAAGTTCTCTCACTTTCCCAACTAACAATCTATATGTACATTTCTGGTTCGCACCCATCCATGTTTACCCAACGCAAACGTCTGGATTTAACTTTTGTTCCGATATTCATGTCGATTAGGTTTATGATTTGATTTTTGTAAACTGTAAACTTTATAAATTTCTTCAATAGTTAATACTTTAAAATCTGTATAAATTAAATTTGTTGGGTAATACATATTTTTAGTTAGACAAATTTTTATTAATCTTTTGTGTAATAAAATTAATAGATTAATTACAGATGATGCTACTCCACCCCAATTTATTATACCATATTGTATTAATGATTGTACTAAAGCTAATAATATTATTCTCTCAATGCCTCCTTAGTGATAAAATTTCGAAGTATTATGAATGTATAAATTATTGTAGTTCTTATACTTCTACACATAAAATCAATTTGTTTATCCCAACGTAGCCTAAATGCTGATCTATAATAATTCCTAAATATTTGACTTGTGTGGAAGGTGTTAGATGTGGGCAATTACAATAATTATTTGTTAATTCATTACATGAAATATTATATATTACTAAGTTATAATTATTCATAGGTGGAGGTAAACCTTTCGTTGTTAAAGAAAGTGGAAAATAGGTAGTTTTATTAGTATTTAAGAACAGAAGATTAGAGTCAAGCCAATTTTCCACTACTTTAATTCCATTGCTAGCATTTAAATAAGTGTTATCCCAATTTCCCCATCAAATGTTAGCACAGTATTATCTGCGAAAGAAAATATATTACCACTATATTTCTTTAAATCAATTTTCAACAAATTATTAATATATATTATAAATAAGATTGGTCCTAATACTGTACCTTGTGGAATTCCAATATCGATCAATTTATAATTGTTATTATAATTGTCAATTTTCATTTTTTGATATCTATTTTCTAAATATGAACGAAAAACATATTACGTGACATATTTCAATAGAATTAAATGTAATGAGATCTGAAAACTGATGCAGAATTCCATATGATAAGGCATGTACAGCTTTTGTAACTCGATAAATATCCCTTTACCCACGTTCACCATTTGTCATTTGTCTCTTATCGATGTCATGTTGTTTTATTTTTAGCGATAGTGTTGTGAGTTTATTAATTTTCTCCGTTGAGCGTTTTTTGTGCATGGTATTGCAATATCAATTATAAATGTAGTTTTATTTTGCATGCCAATTAATGCAATTTATACTCTTACGTGATGTATTTCTTTATCTGTTGTGATTCTATAATTAGCTACGTTTATGTTTCATTTCTCTTTTTAGTGTATTTTCAATGGCTGGAGGGCATTAATGAACCCGTCACCGCTGCACATTTCAACTATAATCAGAAATTTCCTACCAATACGTGCTTATCGAGGAGAGTTGATTTCTGAGCTTTCAATATACAGGATGTAAGTGATATAACTGAACAGATTGAAGGTAACAATATAATACATTAAAATAAATTTTAAAAATATATAATTCATTCTGTAATTATTAAGTGCATGGCTCGGAATAACATTTAGCAGCGATCTCGGCTGGGGGAACACGTTACAGACACAGCGGGAAAAGCATGGAGAGCGTTACACTTTGTGATGAGGGTACCACAGTCTACTATATAGTCACGAAGCTTGAGTTTTGGGGATGCTAGAAACAATAGACTGTGACGGTACTATTTTGCATTGCCTGTAATGTGGCGATATTAGCGATCCTAGTGGTGAGCAACTATCTAATGTTTGCATATTTACTACATATTGAGCTTCACGACTGTATATACTAGACTGTGAGGGTACTAAGAAAAGGCTCTGATAAATCCAAAGAGATTGCACATAAATCACTAGTTCGTCCAGTAATGGAATATGGTGCTGTATGTTGGGATCCTTACAGATTAGAACATATTAAGACACTGGAAAAGATTCAAAAACGGGCTCTCAAGTGTTGTCGGAAAAATTCACCATTAAAATGGGACACACACACGGACAGGAGAACGCGAATTCGATTATGCGCACTGTTCAAAACATACAGAGGTGAGCCTGCCTGCAAAGAAATAAAAAATAGGTTGCAGCCGCCAAATTACTCTTCAAGGAACGACCACTCATATAAATTGAGGGAAAGAAGACAGAGGACGGACATTGGAAAGTTTTCTTTTCTCAATCGTACTATCAGGGACTGGAATGCTTTACTTGCAGACTTATTAAAGGCTTTACCAACAACCAAAAATGTATTTAAAAATAGGCTTAAGGACTTTACAAATAGACGGTAATTATACACAGTATTTAAAGGGTGTAAATGATATTTTGTTATTGAAGTGTTGTATCAGTGAAGAATTATGTTGTCAGTGAAGTGTGTTGTGTAAGTGAAACGTGTTCCTGTCAGTGAAGCTTTATAGTTTATAGTGGCAGTGCAAAGTATTTGAACAGTGAAATGTCTTTGAAGTGTTAGTAAAATCAGGATGGAAGCAGTGAAATGTGTCGTAGTTCTAGTGCAGTGAGTGAGTTGACAGCGAAATGAGTGTAGTATTGAAAGGTACTGTGCAGATATGAACATGTCATACTCGTGGGTTTTAGTTCTAAGTTAGGTTTAAGATACAAATTAGATTTATTTTAAATGTTATTTTAAGCGATCGTGATTCATTTAATTTAGGATGTTCCCTGTTATTATTAATATTAATATTATTATTATTATTATTAATTATTGTTAGTATTAATTATTAGTATTATTATTAATTGTATTTTAATTAATAAATTTATTATTGTCATTATTGAGTGTAATTAGTTACCACTGCCACCGGGTATATACCCATTGCAGTGTGAATAAATACATACAATTACAAAATTAGGCAGAAAACCGCCGTAGTTTGACAACAGTGCTTCGTCGGCTCACCTACGAAGGGGGTCTGAATAGCAGCATTCCGTCCCTTAGTCACTGGAGTAGGGTTACCAGAATTCTTAATGGCAAGATAATTACTTTTTCTGAGAAAAATATTCATTTGGGACTAATATGGTATTAAAATATTTTGTAGCACTCTATTCGAGGAATAAGTTGTTAAAATCTGAGCAAATAATGTATACAGGATGAACCGTAAGTAATGCTATTAATTTCAGGAGGCTATTTTTTTAAATATTTCTAACCAAAATGTTCAACACAATTGAGACAGGGAAATCAAAAACTCCCTAAATCCAATAAACGAAATTTTACAGGAGAGAGAAAAAACTTATTACTTCTCTTACTAACTTAAAATATTATACATTTATCTATTAACATTGTGTAAAATTACATTCTTTATTAATTAAATACTTCTAGACCTAAATGTTTACATTATCTTACGCTACAATTTGAAATGGATTTCAAAAAGGCGTATGACTCGGTTAAGAGAGAAGTTTTACATAATATTCTTATTGAATTTGGTATTCCCAAGAAACTAGTTCGATTACTTAAAATGTGTCTTAGTGAAACAGCAGAGTCCGTACAGGCCAGTTTCTACCTGATTACAATTCACTGCGGGCTAAAGCAGGGAGATGCACTATCACCTTTACTTTTTAACTTCGCTCTAGAATATGCCATTAGGAAAGTCCAGGATAACAGAGAGGGTTTGGAATTGAACGGGTTACATCAGCTTCTTGTCTATGCGGATGACGTGAATATGTTAGGAGAAAATCCTCAAACGATTAGGGAAAATACGGAAATTCTACTTCAAGCAAGTAAAGAGATAGGTTTGAAAGTAAATCCCGAAAAGACTAAGTATATGATTATGTCTCGTGATCAGAATATTGTACGAAATGGAACTATAAAAGTTGAAGATTTATCCTTCGAAGTGGTGGAAAAATTCAAATATCTTGGAGCAACAGTAACAAATATAAATGACACTCGGGAGGAAATTAAACGCAAAATAAATATGGGAAACGCTTGTTATTATTCGGTTGAGAAGCTTTTGTCATCTAGTCTGTCAAAAAATCTGAAAGTTAGAATTTATAAAATAATTATATTACCGGTTGTTCTGTATGGCTGTGAAACTTGGACTCTCACTTTGAGAGAGGAACAGATATTGAGGGTTTTTGAGAATAAGGTTCTTAGGAAAATATTTGGGGCTAAGAGGGATGAAGTTACAGGAAAATGGAGAAAGTTGCACAACGCAGAGCTGCACGCATTATATCCTGCACCTGACATAATTAGGAACATTAAATCCAGACGTTTGAGATTGGCAGGGCATGTAGCACGCATGAGCGAATCCAGAAATGCATATAGAGTATTAGTTGGGAGGCCTGAGGGGAAAAGCCCTTTGGGGAGGCCGAGACGTAGATGGGAAGATAATATTAAAATGGATTTGAGGGAGGTGGGATATGATGATAGAGACTGGATTAATCTTGCTCAGGATAGGGACCAATGGCGGGCTTATGTGAGGGCGGCAATGAACCTCCGGGTTCCTTAAAAGCCAGTAAGTAAGAACAATTTGAAATAAACACTGCTGGAGTTAGTGGTTTTCTGACTTCCACAGTGTATGAATTAAGAAAAGTGAATAAATATGAGCCATGTGAAGAAAAAAAAAGATAAGTATATCATAATTCCCTTGTGAAACATTAGAATATACGAGAAAATGGAAGTTTATTATTAACATTAACATTGCTACATTTTTTTTTTAATTTCAAATATTTGAGACAGAAAATCACAAATTACCATAAAGCACGTCAAAATACACAAATAAAACCACAAACAATATTAAAATGTTAACACAGTCTGATTCATGTTACAGATTCTGTTTTTTCTCTCACTCTCATGTTATTCCTGTGCATCTAGATTCTAGATTATTACTGTCCGCAATCAGAGTTTGGTAATTCATCCTACTTTCCTCAGAAATAAACTGCATTAAATTTTGCAAGTCCTTTTGCTTTCTTCTTTCAGTGGCAATGCAGAATTGTACTTTAGTTGACTGGGTAATGATGATCTGTATTGGGTTTCTGGAAGTTAATCGACTCGATATTGTGCCTTTAATAGTCTTACTTACATGGATTTCATAGATTTTTGTGACATTCTGAATACCGTATCGTATCACTTTACTCAGCTGGTTGAGCGATAGTGTTGCCACCTACCGGGGAATTAAGTTTGGAATGCAAAAACTCTCTTATTCCATGGAGTAAGTGGAGTTCTGACTTCCATGAGTTTTACAACAGCCCCCAGAATGCAGATGAATGTTGATATTAGTGTATTCTTGCCTTCCACGCATGCGGGACAAACTAAAAGCATCATCCAGCCCATAACTAAATTTTGTCAAGAATTGGAGTTAGTGGGTTTCTGATCTCCCTGTCTCACTTCTATTTTCCTCGTTTTTGTTTCCTATCCGGGATAAAAATTGTTTTATATTAAACATTTCATAGCGTGTTTTGGAAAATCTGTTGATTTAATTCCCAATATGCTCAGTCAATTTAAGAGAGCAGTGTAGTGTTATTAAAACTTTCAAAATGTCTGGTATTCTTCATTGAAAATAAATCTGAAAAATGTTTATTTGAACGTCTAATGTACTTAGTTTGCAGCATTTGCTGTACAAGCCACTAGTTTTATAGATAACGAAATAAACCTGCTCCTTCAGAAAGGAAGATATTTTAGCATTCAAATATTTACCTATTATTTTCATATTTTTTCACAATAAATTTTATATTTTGAGATCCTCATATTCTGTCGGTTTCTAGTTATAGCCTATGGGTTTGTTTAAAAGTTAATGCGAACTCTAATATGATATATATTTATAAAAGCTATGACTTTCGTTTCAGTGTACTTCCAAAATTGCACTGTAAAGAGGTAGCTGCACAGCTATAAGAATGAAATTTTAATTCATGTACTTTAAATACTGAAACAGACTCTTTCAGCATGTGAAACAACATCTAACACGACGGACTGACATAAATTATTCTTTGTAAACACAGTCATATTTTACTTAAATAACATACTCCCCATTAAAATTGCAACAATTTTAACAATCACTCAAAAAAACTTTCATAACCGTGAATTTAAAAGAGTACTCCAAAGCACTTTAATAATTCATCTGAAACCTGTCTCTAATAACAAAGACAAAACATTAAAATGCATGAATAAATGGAAGGGGGTTTATTTTGAAACTGAATCAAGTGTTTCATTAACATGAATATCTGGCACAAGTGGGATTGTTTTAATTTAATTCAGTACTCATAAACTCCTAATGGGATGAATTCATTCCCAGTGGCATTACGCCCTGTTATCAAAAACCACATGTGGCAAAAAATTGTTTTTTTTTTTCAGCTTAACCTCTCTTTCACTCCAATACACCATCAATTACATAATTTCATATTTACTTTATTTTAAATATAACATTCAATTATTTCAAACGGTAAACTTTGAAATTAAAATCTCTCTGTTTATAATGAAGTCAGTCGAGTTAATAAAATTCTAACATCAATATAGAATTATTATGCTTTCAACACCTGTTTAAAAGAGTATAATTAGCTGGCTGTAACTTCGTCTTCAGGCAGGTCTATACAAAAATTGGGGTGAGATTGGATTCCTAGTGGTTGCATCAGTCAAGCAGAGTAGTCGTTTGTAACGACTCCAACGAGTAAAATACCCTTCTCACCCAAATTCAACTGAAGACGAAGATAGAGCCGATCTTATAAACGTTGTGAATTCCTTATTCATTAACAACAAAGAAAAATTTCAGCTACACATTTCTAAACAATTCATTGTTGCTTTCTATTCCCTTCAAATCAATAGGCCTATTTTAACAAAACTCACAGTGCAGATGCTATCCTGAAGTGAACGAAAGTTCTGTAATGGAAACTAATAAGGTAGTAAATAAATATTTTATATATTTTTTATATTAAACTCTGATAATTAACCGACTAGCCAACACATAGGCCTACATTTTCTTTGCATTATTCACAATTTATATATACACTTACAAATGGCTTTTAGAGAGCCCAGAGATTCATTGCGCCCGCTGACAGTCCCTATCCTCAGTAAGATTAATCCAGTCCCTAGCATTATATCCCACCTTCCCCAAATCCATTTTAATATTATCCTCCCATCTACGTCTAGGTATCCCCAAAAGCCTTTTACCCTAAGATCTCCCAACTAACACTCTATACGCATTTCTCGATTCACTCATACGTGCTACATGTCCTGCCCATCTCAAATGTCTGGATTTAATGTTCCTAATTATATTAGGTATACTAGCCGTACCCGTGCGCTCCGCTGCACCCGTTAGAAATAAATATAAAGTAATTACATAATTAAAATAGGACATTTGATCCAGGGAACATTCGTGTTTGAGAGAAGGATAAATCGTTTAATATGTTACTTAATTTAAATTGGATCCAAATAATTAAAATGCGATCATTTTGGTCCAGAGACACTCATTTGGTGCAATGACAATTCCTTTAACCTGTTTCTTAATTTTTATTACATGCAACCATAGTTTAATGAAGATTGATATCATTTAGATTTAATGTGTATATTTTATTTTACTTGTTATAGGTTTCCATTGAATTATGCTAATAACTTAATTTTAACCCTTGTTTTCTACGTATTCAGTAAATGGCGCTTGGCCCACTATGGTTCTGAACCCTTCAAATAACTTAAATTATATTATATAATATTACATATTATATTATATTATATATTATATCAGAAGTTACTGTAATAACAGTATAGCATTATGTCCATCTAGAGAAACTACTGTACACTAATTATACAAATCGGTTAATTTAGCTTCCGATATTACTTCATACAAACACAGAAACATTCTCTGTAGGCTATCTTTCATAGCTTTCGATTGTTGCTGTCCAAGGCCCCTTATAGACGAAGTCATTTGTTTTTTAATTCATTACACGGCCTTAGATGGCAGTTATATTAATTTTAAAACTCATTTATCTCATTAAATATCAGTCCTATCAAAATTTTTCAAGGAATAACACTTATCGCAAATTATTTTTAAAGAAACTTTTGTTATGTAACATTTTTCACAAAAATCAATAATAAGCGAGATGTTTCGATTTATTTAATTCAGGCCCCCTTATAACCCCCCTTTTAAATAATGTATTTTGAATGTCATATAGCCTAAAATCTAAGTTACAACGAACTTAATTTATATTCCAATTTTCATCGAAATCCGTTCAGCCATTACCTCGTGAAAAGGTAACAAACATATTTCATGAGTGTGTTGTTCCAATGCAGTTATCACTTTTAATGAATACTTTACTTTTTTTTTTTTTTAATTAATAAAGTCAATTTCATGAATAATTGTACTGGTAGTATGGAAAATTTATTGTGTAAAAACATACAAACAAAAATTTCAAAAAAGCGATTTTCGGTTTCAGGGTGGTTAATTATATATGTTAGGACCAATTATTTTTGGAAAATCGAAAATTACCAGAAAAATTTCGGCTACAGATTTATTATTAGTATAGATGTATTGTCCCGCATTGGCATGACATCACATGGAAGACAAAGAAGAAGATGGGCCGACCTCTTCAGTGAACGTGTATGAAGCCATTGGTCAAGCAGAGCAAGAAATAGGAACGACTGGAAAAACCTAAGAAGACAAGTGAACAGCGACTAAAACCAGTGCGACAGAAACAACTTAAGCGAACAACATCAAACAGTGCAGAATGTGAACCAAGTGAACAACTTCAAGATGCAAACATCTCTTACTCGGAGTAGCTCACCGCGTGAGACAAATAGAGCTTTCCCTCTATAGGAGGAGGCCTTTGCCCTCAACGGAACATTTTTAGGCCAATCATTTCATTTCATTGATATAGATACTGGTAATGATAAATATAGCTAGTGATAGTGATGATAATAAGATTGTGATAATTATGAAGATAGCAGTAGTCTTGGCGCCAATAAAAATCCCATTAAAAGTTCTTGCCTCAAAAGTCATTCAGAATTGATAAAAAGAGTTAATAATTAAAACACAATAAATTTTCCATACTACCAGTACAATTATTCATGAAATTGACTTTATTAATTTAAAAAAAAAAAAGTAAAGTATTCATTAAAAGTGATAACTGCATTGGAACACAATGGTACCCAACACACTCATGACCAAACAAAAAAAAAATCAACGATGCTCTCTGTAAAGTGTAGTAAAACTTCAGAATGACTGTGTCCTTTAATCTTTGTATCGAGGGAATAAAACTATTCAAATTATTCTGAGCTACATAAGTCACTTGAAAATATTTTTTCTCTATTCCACATTGCAGTCTGCATGTATTTTACATTAAGGTAGTTCACTTTATCATGCACACAAGTAATTCTGACAACCTCAAAATTTAAATAATAAAAAAATTTAGGGCCTACAGGCAAAATTAAGCAACAAATTTTTCAATCCTACTGAACAAATGACTTCACAAGTAAAAATGCAGGCTACCAACAATTCATTCATGAACTACCAACAGAACTTGCTCAATTTTTAGGTTATGTATTTCTAACAGCATGTCATTAAACGTAGATTTCACTTAAAGTATTCATCACATCACTCCCCTAGAACAATTCTGCAACATTTCTGACGAGTCATGGTTACTAAATAACACTACATCAACTGGATAGTGAAATATAATGATGTTAAATGGCAAGTCAGAGATTCTGACTACATGTTTATGAAAGTGTAATGTCAGAGTCTTGTACAATGCTGCTACAAGATGAAAACGAAATCATGAATTATATTAAAATAAAGTCTTGGCTGTTTCTTTTTTATTATTTTAGTAGGTTATTTTACTACGCTTTATCAACATCTTAGGTTATTTAGCGTCTGAATGAGATGAAGGTGATAATGCCGGTGAAATGAGTCCGGGGTCCAGCACCGAAAGTTACCCAGCATTTGCTCATACCTTGGCTGTTTCAATATTATCAAATAACAGGTAAAAATTGTTTTAGTTTCAGACAGAATAAGGGCTACTGATCCTATAGTTGTGTTAAATTCAGTGTCCCTTGTGTAGATTTGAATGTAAGGGATACATAAAAAATATATCTAAAGGTTTACACAAAGTGTCATTACATGTTAAAGTATTCTTAGAATGTAAACAAATCTGTGATTAACTTTGGTCTTTTAAGACTTAGGCCTACTTGCTTGGAGAAAATATAAAACTGCATGCAATTCTCCTATAAAATGCTCCCTACATCAATAATTGAAGCGTTGGCTGGAACAACATTGTAAGTGTTTCCGTGTAATAATGTTGTATGTCATGTTACTTTGCTCTACTCCTTGGCTTGCAACTGTCCATCAATGCAGTACGTGAAATTTGTCCACTCAAAAGTTTGCTACCCTCATAAGAACAACGTTGTACGCGTACACATTTTTGCAGCTCCTGTAAATTTTACCAAATGTAACTTATAACATTGTTCCAGCAGATGCTTCAATTATCATTGAAAAAAAAAAAAAAAAATTTGTTTTTTAATAAATAGCATTAACTTCCCCGTGGAATAACGAATGATGTTTATCAATGACATCAAGTTTTCGATTATGAACTAGACCTATTTGTCTTTTGGCATTCCATTATAAACCTGTATTTTCCAATCTTCTTGGTCAGAATTTCACATGTTGGCAAGAAGTCCTGTTACAAAATTGTGTAGGTTTTCTTGCAGAAAGTGCATGATGTGAATTTAAAACTTCTATTTTGCATAGATATTGAAGTACAGTAGTTTCCTGTTTCTAATCTGTATTTTAACCGTTTCATTTGGTTTGTACTGGTTTTGCTTTCACAATTCTTACACTGTGAACCATTTTTTTTTTTTTTTTAGTTTTATCTATTAATTTTATTGTTTTCTATATGGTACTTTAATCCTGTTGTTATGAGAAGAAAGAATAGCTCTAGTATATACCTACAGTCTATATATTAGTCACATGTAAGTTATACAATTACTTTATAAAACAAAAATCTTAAATGATATATACTTGCTACTAAATGTTATAAAATGTGTGAGAATGTTTGTAAAAACAGGCTCTACTCTCAACCAAAATATTCACTTCTGAAACTATAACCAACTTTGCAATTACAGTATGTATTCAGGTAAAAAAGAGAAGAAAAATATTTATGAGTCATGTAGGCCTATTCATCACCTCAGCCAAAAATATAACATCGGCCCTAAAAATGATGTTTGGCTTACTACTGTTTGCAAGCAGAGAAAGTCTGAAATTTACTTGGAGTTCATAAAAAGACTGGGAATCACTCACGAGATAGCTAATTAAATTTATTCTCAATTACACTGAAGACTCTTAAATTAAGGCCTATTTTACATCATCATTTATATATTCAATAAATAATATTCACTTAAATTCATGTTAAATGTATGATATTATGTTCTATTTTGAAATTAATGTAGCCTACTTCATTCTCAACTTTTAACATAGAAATTTATGTATTGTCTATTGTTAATAAACTGTCAAATTTTTATTTAATAAAGAAAATTTTCCAACTAACTCAGCCATACATAGTATTTGCAGAAGGAATGAGTTTCATAATCCAAGATTTTTGTGTTCATTCATGTATTATGTATTTGGAAATGTATATTTGTGTTTAACATTTTTCTTCCCCCACCCCATTTCATTTTAAATCCTAAAATTCCATTGTAACATTAAATAAATGTAATATAATAATGCTTTTCAGGCTATTTACAGGTCTTTGCTGTGAGAAATAAAATTTTTTTACTGCAATAATGATTTAAATCAATTTGCATTTTATAATTCATTTTATTGTTAAACGTTAAAATCATGTTCTTTATTCTATGCTGTAATGAAATGTGAATATTATGGAACAAATAAATTATTCTTGTAATATCACATTTCCATCTCTCAGTCACTTATTTTTCCTGTTTTGATAATGTAAAGCCTTACACGAGTGTCTGAAAGCTATATCTACATGCTAATTCCTCAATATGTTTCATTATCGAATATCTTTCTCACTAAAATGGTGATTATAATCCAAAATTTTTTTATATTTGAAATATTAATATTTGTAACTTTTATATGAAACTTCATTCCCCATTTCATTTTAAAGTACTTTCAATTGTAACATTAAATAAATGTAATATAATAATATTTTTCAGGCTTATTTTTCCGGTTTTGGTGAGAAATAGCATTTTTTAACAATAATGATTTAAAACAACTACATGATAATTTCTCAATAGTAACGTTAAAATCGACTGTTCATGATAATGAAAGTATCTAAATTCTAAATCTGCATTACCATTCTCAACCATTTTTTTTCACAATGTTTTGATATTTTTGTCTGAAATCACATGATAATTTCTCAATACGTTTCAATAAACACTAAAATGGTGAATTTATAACTGAAAATTAATAGTTCTGTAACTTTTATAAATGGAAGTGTTATAAATCACTTATTGTTACCTATTTTAAAATACTTTTAATCTGGTTTCTAACCTCACACACAACTTCTAATAATCTCGCATCTCCTTATTTTTACGGTTTTGATGATATAAAGCATGACACAAGTGTCTAAAATCTAAATATCTACATGATAATTTCTCAATATTTATTTTTTTTCACTATCGAATATCTTTCTCACTAAAAAGCTGAATTTATAACTGAAATATTAATAGTTTTGTAACTTTTATATAAGTAGGAATATAAATCACTATTGTTACCTATTTCAAAGTAGGCCTACTTTTAATGTGTTCCCTAACCAAACACACAACTTCTAATAATCACCAACTACTTATTTCTCCGATTTTAGTGACGTAAAGCAGAGCACAAGTGTCTGAAATCTAAATCTGTATGACAATTTCTCAATATTTTCTTTTTCACAGTGTCGAATATCTTTGTCACTAAAACAGTGAATTTATAACTGAAAATATTAATAGTTTTGTAACTTTTATAATAATGGGAGTGTTATAAATCACTTATTGTTACCTATTTTAAAATACTTTTAATCTGCTCCCTAACTACACACACAACTTCTAATATTCACACAATTACTTATTTTTCTGGTTTTTGGTGATGTAAAATATGACACAAGTGTCTGAAATCCATATCTACATGATAATTTCCGAATATGTTTCACTATCGAATATCTTTCTCACTAAAAGGTGAATTTATAACTGAACATATTCATAGTTTTGTAACTTTTATATAAGTAGGAATACCATAATTCACTTGTTACCTATTTCAAAGTAGGCCTACTTTTAATGTGTTCCCTAACCAAACACACAACTTCTAATAACCAACAAACTACTTATTTTTCCGATTTTAGTGACGTAAAGCACGGCACAAGTGTCTGAAACCTAAATCTGCATGACAATTTCTCAATATTTCTTTTTTTTTAAGTGTCGAATATCTTTGTCACTAAAACAGTGAATTTATAACTGAAAATATTAATATGTTTGTACCTTTTATAATTGGAGTGTTACAAATCACTTATTGTAACCTATTTTAAAGTACTTTCAAGTACTAACCACACACAGCTTCTAGTAATCACCCAACAACTACTTATTTTTCCGGATTTGGTAATAAAACATGACAAAAGTGTCTGAAATCTAAATCTACATGATAATTTCTCAATATTTTTCTATTATCGAATAGGCTATCTTTCGCACTAAAACGGCGAATTTATGACTGAACATATTAATAGTTTTGTAACTTTTATAATGGGAGTGTCATTCTTATCTACCGTAATGTACTTTTAATCTTTTCCATAACCACAAAAACAACTTCTTATTTTTCCGATTTTATGTACGTCAAGCACGGCACAAGTGTTGAAATAAATCTGTATGACGCTGTCGAATATCTTTGTCCTAAAACAGTGAATTTATAACTGAAAATATTAATAGTTTTGTAACTTTTATAATAATGGGAGTGTTATAAATCGCTTATTGTTACCTATCTTTAATCTGCTCCCTAACCACACACACAACTTCTAATAATCTCCCATCTCCTTATTTTTCCGGATTCGGTGATAAAACATGACAAAAGTGTCTGAAATCTAAATCTACATAATAATTTCTCAAATGTTTTATTATCGAGTATCATTCTCGCTAAAACGGCGAATTTATGACTGAACATATTAATAGTTTTGTAACTTTTATAATGGGAGTGTCATTCTTACCTACCTTAAAGTAGGCCTACTTTTAATCTTTTCCATAACCACACAAACAACTTCTAATATTTATGTATGCCGTTATGCACGCTGTTTCGTCCTAAAACAGTGAATTTATAACTGAAAATATTAATAGTTTTGTAACTTTTATAATAATGGGAGTGTTATAAATCGCTTATTACAAATCGCTTATTGTTACCTATTTTTAATCTGCTCTCTAACCACACACACAACTTCTAATAATCTCCCATCTCCTTATTTTTCCGGATTCGGTGATAAAACATGACAAAAGTGTCTGAAATCTAAATCTACATAATAATTTCTCAATATTTTTTATTATCGAATAGGCTATCTTTCTCACTAAAACGGCGAATTTATGACTGAACATATTAATAGTTTTGTAACTTTTATAATGGGAGTGTCATTCTTACCTACCTTAAAGTAGGCCTACTTTTAATCTTTTCCATAACCACACAAACAACTTCTAATATTTATGTATGCCGTTATACACGCCTTTTCGTCCTAAAACAGTGAATTTATAACTGAAAATATTAATAGTTTTGTAACTTTTATAATAATGGGAGTGTTATAAATCGCTTATTACAAATCGCTTATTGTTACCTATTTTTAATCTGCTCTCTAACCACGCACACAACTTCTAATAATCTCCATCTCCTTATTTTTCCGGATTCGGTGATAAAACATGACAAAAGTGTCTGAAATCTAAATCTACATAATAATTTCTCAAATGTTTTATTATCGAGTACCATTCTCGCTAAAACGGCGAATTTATGACTGAACATATTAATAGTTTCGTGACTTTTATAATGGAAGTGTCATTCTTACCTATCTTAAAGTATTTTTAATTGTTTCCCTAACCACACACACAACTTCTAATATTTATGTATGCCGTTATGCACGCTGTTTCGTCCTAAAACAGTGAATTTATAACTGAAAATATTAATAGTTTTGTAACTTTTATAATAATGGGAGTGTTATAAATCGCTTATTACAAATCGCTTATTGTTACCTATTTTTAATCTGCTCTCTAACCACACACACAACTTCTAATAATCTCCCATCCCTTATTTTTCCCGAATCGGTGATAAAACATGACAAAAGTGTCTGAAATCTAAATCTACATAATAATGTCTCAAATGTTTTATTATCGAGTATCATTCTCGCTAAAACGGCGAATTTATGACTGAACATATTAATAGTTTCGTGACTTTTATAATGGGAGTGTCATTCTACCTATCTTGAAGAACTTTTAATTTTTTTTCCTAACCACACACACAACTTCTAATATTTATGTATGCCGTTATACACGCTGTTTCGTTTCTCTCACATTTCGAGACTAACTAAACCCACATAAAAAGTCAAACTACTGGAAGACTATTAAAAATAGCACTCACCGAGGTTGAATAGGGCTGGCAACTGAGCCGAATGCCATCCTGACCGAGTTTATCTTTCAGCAGCAGCTTGAGCTGGAGTCTCGGGATCTTCACGAGTTCCGCCTTCCCTTCCTCATATTCATCCAGGTATTTCCCAAGTTCTTGTGCACTATCAGCAGAAGAAGAAGCAGGGCTACACCGCTGTACACCTTGTTGTTGCTGCTGCTCCTTGTCCGAGGAACCTTGATGTCCCGATGAGGTTCTAGACGATCGCGCGCTGGAACTATCGCACTGACAGTCTTCGTGTATAGCGGCGGTTTCCTCTAAAGTAAAATACACGGAAGCTGCCCCTTCTTCCCGCAAAGTACGAACCGACTGTAAGAGTCTGTTACGATGTGAAGGGTTGAACACTCCGATCGCATCTAAGTCTGGATCGCCTACCTGCTTACATATTTCCAGATCGTCGTAACCATTGTCAATGAACGACTCAGCATACTGGCCTAGGTGTAAGGACCTTAGCCATTCCACCACGATGTTGCTTGACATGTTTACACCCGCATAGCAAAGAAGAGACCTTCTTCATTGATACAGGAGCACTGAGAGCACACCACGCCGTGTTCGCTGTACGATAATATAGCATCACACCGGGAGCGGCACTACAACGTTCCACACGCCAGCCGTCATATTGACATTCTCTTTGAACTTGCATGGAGCGCCACAAGATGGCAGCACGCGTAGGGAAGCGCAGAACACTTGAGTAGCGGAAGCCGTGCTTCCGCGCAGACCTAGCAATTACAGCAATTATATCTATCACCGTCTTATCTAACCATTCTTATCCAAAAATCTATTATAATTTGCTGATTAATTTCTGTTTATGAGGTATATCACAGTGGTCATAATATTTCTCACAATTGTACGTCTTATTTAACAGAAACAAATGTACCGTATAGAAGCACACAAAATAATCACTTCGAATTGTCCGTAAAATTTATTTAAGAAATAGTCACAATGTGTGCACGATATAATCTTCAACATTCATGATGAAAATTTAATTAATATATTATCTGTTGCAATTGTTTACAGATATATAAGAAAAAGTCTGTACTGTTCATAATAATTCTGGCCATGCTCCCCAATAAAAAAAAAAAAAGAAACACTCCGACTAAATACGTCAAAAAACCTGTACATAGTTTTGTCGTTAGAGATTTGGCCGATACAGATGCAAAAATGTTACTAAGTCCTTTAATGTTCTAGAAGAACTAGGCCTAACTTTTGAAAGCTATTTCCCTCCATATTACGACTCTATTTTTTATTATTTTCTCATTACGCCACACGAAGTTAGACATTAAGGTAGAGTCTTCAAATTGCAGGCAATCTCAGTTGTGGACTGGGATCTGTTCCAGGAATGGATGTTTGCTCACAGCTAGAATCCGATGCCACGCTCGTCTCCTTCATGAATATTTCTCCGTGGCCCTTTCAACCAGTGTTAGACTGAAGAATTCTGAAACAAAAGACGTAGGAACTATCAGGAAAACAAACTCATATTTTAAGTCGCAAGACAAAAGTACATAACATGTGACGTATATAATCCTTTATGGACACGAAATTAGCCTCCAAAACAAGAATACAAATTTCATATCCCGTATCTCTGTAACTTATATGTTTTTAAATGCTTATTTAGTTACACACATAGAGAATGTGTAGAAAATACTTGGAAGGAAAGTCTTTCCGATACTAAGACGCTGGTAACAAAAGGAAATTGCACAGAAGGTGGCTGTTGACACAAGACGACTGGAAGGGTACAGAATAATGCACGTTTGTGTGTATTCATAACTATGTTCATGGGTGTTTATATGCATGCGTGCACTGTATTTGTGTGCATGAATAGATTGGAGTGAATTAATAGATAGAATGAATGCAATGAATGGGTAGACGGATGGAAGGGAATTCAATTTATGAATGTACGAGTGGAATGAATGCTTTGGGTGGGTGGGTGAGGAGTGGGTGCGTGGATAGATGGATGAAAATCAATTCAATGGATAGGCAGATGGAAAAGTGAATGCAATGAATGGACAGATAATGGAGTGAAGGCAATGGATCGATATAGTAGATTTAATGAATGAGTAGATAGGAAGAGTGAATTCAAAAAATGAATCGAGTGAATTCAATTAGTGAATAGATGTATAGACTGAATTCAATTACTGAATAGATGAATAGAGTGAATTCAATTAGTGAAGAGATGAATAGAGTGAATTTAATTAATGGATAGATGAATAGAGTGAATTCAATTAATAGATTGAATTGAATAAATGAATAGAGTGAATTCATTTAGTCAGATGAATAGAGTGAATTCAATTAATCAATAAATGAATAGAGTGAATTCAATAACTGAATAGATGAAGAGTGAATTCAATGAATGGAGTAAAAGCAATCAGTAGATAGATTTATAAAGCGAATGCAACAATTGATGGATTAATGGAGTAATTTCAATCAATATTGTATACAGATAGAATGAATGCAATTATTTGATAGATGATAAAGTGAATGCAATGGATGAATAAATGATGAAGTGAATACAACGAATGGATAGATGATGAAGTGAATGCAATGAATGGATAGATGATGAAGTGAATGCAATGAATAGATAGATGATGAAGTGAATGTAATGAATAGATAGATGATGAAGTGAATGCAATGAATAGATATATGATGAAGTGAATGTAATGAATGAATGAATGATGAAGTAAATGCAATGAATGGATAGATAATGAAGTGAATGCAATGAATGGATAGGTAATGAAGTGAATGCAATAAATAGATATATGATGAAGTGAATGTAATGAATGGATGAATGATGAAGTGAATGCAATGAATGGATAGATGATGAAGTGAATGCAATGAATAGATAGATGATGAAGTGAATGTAATGAATAGATAGATGATGAAGTGAATGCAATGAATAGATATATGATGAAGTGAATGTAATGAATGAATGAATGATGAAGTAAATGCAATGAATGGATAGATAATGAAGTGAATGCAATGAATGGATAGGTAATGAAGTGAATGCAATAAATAGATATATGATGAAATGAATGTAACGAATGAATGAATGATGAAGTAAATGCAATGAATAGATATATGATGAAGTGAATGTAATGAATGAATGAATGATGAAGTGAATGCAATGAATAGATATATGATGAAGTGAATGTAATGAATGCATTGATGGATAGAGCGAATGCTATCATGTATAAATGAACGATGGAGTAAAGCAATGAATGAATTGATGATGGAGTCAATTCAATGAATGGATTGATGATGAAGTGAATGCAATGAATGATAGATGATGAAGTTAATGCAATGAATGGATGGATGATGAAGTGAATGCAATTAATGACAGATGATGAAGTTAATACAATGAATGGATGGATGATGAAGTGAATGCAATGAATGGATGGATGATGAAGTGAATGCAATTAATGACAGATGATGAAGGGTTGAATGCAATGAATGGATGGATGATGAAGTGAATGCAATAAATGACGGATGATGAAGTTAATGCAATGAATGAATGGATGATGAGGTGAATTCAATGAATGATAGATGATGAAGTTAATGCAATGAATGGATGGATGATGAAGTGAATGCACTGAATGACAGATGATGAAGTTAATGCAATGAATGAATGGATGATGAGGTGAATGCAATGAATGATAGATGATGAAGTTAATGCAATGAATGGATGGATGATGAAATGAATGCACTGAATGACAGATGATGAAGTTAATGCAATGAATGAATGGATGATGAGGTGAATGCAATGAATGATAGATGATGAAGTTAATGCAATGAATGGATGGATGATGAAATGAATGCACTGAATGACAGATGATGAAGTTAATGCAATGAATGGATGGATGATGAGGTGAATGCAATGAATGATAGATGATGAAGTTAATGCAATGAATGGATGGATGATGAGGTGAATGCAATGAATGATAGATGATGAAGTTAATGCAATGAATGGATGGATGATGAAATGAATGCACTGAATGACAGATGATGAAGTTAATGCAATGAATGAATGGATGATGAAGTGAATGCAATAAATAACAGATGATGAAGTTAATGCAATGAATGAATGGATGATGAGGTGAATGCAATGAATGACAGATGATGAAGTTAATGCAATGAATGGATGGATGATGAAGTGAATGCAATAAATGACAGATGATGAAGTTAATGCAATGAATGAATGGATGATGAGGTGAATGCAATGAATGATAGATGATGAAGTTAATGCAATGAATGGATGGATGATGAAATGAATGCACTGAATGACAGATGATGAAGTTAATGCAATGAATGAATGGATGATGAGGTGAATGCAATGAATGATAGATGATGAAGTTAATGCAATGAATGGATGGATGATGAAGTGAATGCAATAAATGACAGATGATGAAGTTAATGCAATGAATGGATGGATGATGAAGTGAATGCAATAAATGACAGATGATGAAGTTAATGCAATGAATGAATGGATGATGAGGTGAATGCAATGAATGATAGATGATGAAGTTAATGCAATGAATGAATGGATGATGAGGTGAATGCAATGAATGATAGATGATGAAGTTAATGCAATGAATGGATGGATGATGAAATGAATGCACTGAATGACAGATGATGAAGTTAATGCAATGAATGGATGGATGATGAGGTGAATGCAATGAATGATAGATGATGAAGTTAATGCAATTAATGTATGGATGATGAAGTGAATGCAATAAATGACAGATGATGAAGTTAATGCAATGAATGGATGGATGATGAAGTGAATGCAATAAATGACAGATGATGAAGTTAATGCAATGAATGGATGGATGATGAGGTGAATGCAATGAATGATAGATGATGAAGTTAATGCAATGAATGAATGGATGATGAGGTGAATGCAATGAATGATAGATGATGAAGTTAATGCAATGAATGGATGGATGATGAAATGAATGCACTGAATGACAGATGATGAAGTTAATGCAATGAATGGATGGATGATGAGGTGAATGCAATGAATGATAGATGATGAAATGAATGCACTGATAGAGCGAATTCTATCATTGATAAATGAACGATGATGGAGTAAATGCAATAAATGCATTGATGATGGCGTGAATTCAATGAATGGATTGATGATGGAGTAAATGCAATAATGGATAATGAAGTGAATGCAATGAATATATGATGGTTGAAGTGAACTGAACAGAAGTAATGAATAATTAATGGATGGAATTTATGGAATGAATAGGACGACTGAATGAGTGAGTGTGTTTATTTCTGTATCCATTTATATATAGATGCCAGAAATATCAGGTAATACTTTCGATAACAAAGTAGGCCTACCATAGTCAGCAGACACAGAGTTTGGTTTAACAATTCCTGCAAACATAATGGATAAAGGCACACCAATACAGTGAAGCGTAATATCTAATTCATTGTATCTAACTTGATATTTTAAGGTCTGAGATATTGTAAAACCAGCAATAGCTTGATTAACTACCTGTCTTCTCAAATAAGCTGGATTCTACATCCAATACAAATCAAGTTACGCCCATAATTCCATGCTGAATTACACTAAGAATTAATGAAAAGGTGAAGTAGAGATTCTCCAGCGAGAACAAAACGAAAGCGAGAGAAATCGGCGACGAGGAGGTGGAAGGGAAGACGGAGGTGGCAGGATTCATTTAAATACATCGAAGAGAATGATGGTGTATCTTCATAAGAGACACGAAACCAGAACAATTGAACGTCTTATCACGTAATGACTTGCTTCTGTAACCTTCCTTAATTAGAAGAGACCTGGTGGGTCTTGACTTCATAACAAAGCTCACAGAACAGAGAAGTTGTGATTCTCGCTGGAAACTGGCTGCAGTTGATGCAGTGTTCGAGGGGCTACATGAACTACAAAACTACTGTGGTAGGTTTCTTCTTGGCTATTATTTTATCTTTTTCGCTTATGGGACAGATATCCTCCCCTACTTCACCACCACAATATCACGACCTGTATCGTGATCATACAAGGAGTGGCAGTGAATTGGGCGATTATGTATAGCTCTGTTGATAAATTGTTTGTGTTTGTAATTTGAAGTAGTTTGCATGATATGTATTATCAATTTCTGTATATCACAACTGGTTGAATTGTTTATGCCTTAAATTTAATTAACTTGTTCTGTATTATACATATAGCCCAACTTATGAATGACCGTTTGCGTTTGTAAATTTAATAATCTGATTGGCTATGTATTGTATACTTTTAGTAGAGCCATCGATGTAGCTCAGTCGGCAGACTCGCTGGGCTGCTGATCCGGAGCTGTGTTTGGGCTTTGGTTTCTTCCGAGGTTTTCCACAGCCGTGGGACTGAAACCGGATGGTCTATGGCGAGTCCTCGGCATTAACCCCTTTGATTTGATTATCCCCCTTTGATTTGATTACCTAGTTGGGTTTTTCCGTGGTTTTCCCCAACCAAAAGGCAAATTCCGGGTAATATTTTGGCGAATCCTCGGACCTCACCTCATCTCACTACATCTCGCCAAAATATTGTAAAAAATTGCACAAAATTGTAGAAAATTACTAAATTGTAAAACTGTAAAAATTTGTAAAAATTGTAATTGTAATATCGTAAAATTTTGACTTGTTGCACATCTTAAAGCTTCATTGCTCATGTAAGATCTATGGAATAAAATGAATGAATGAATGAATGAATGAATGAATGAATGAATGAATGAATGAATGATGAATGAATGTGAAAACGCCGTAAGTATTCATAAATGTATATTTATGTACCACATTCATTTTCATTCTTTTATTTACATAAACAATTATGCACAACCGAGCGAGTTGGCTCAGACGGTAGAATTTGAGACTCGCATTCGGGAGGTCACGCGTTCAAACTCTGTGGCCATTACTTCATTCATTTAACAAAGATGGCCAAAACATATTATTTTTAGGGATCGTATTTTGTCCCAGGCGTACAGAGATAAAGTTAGCTGTTCACATTCACGTGACGTCATATTTGACGCATGCCACAGCATCTTGTGTTTGTGCTTAAGTTGACGTTCTATTCATGATTCAAAACTGGACCTCATACACTGTTCATTATATTGATGAAGACTGATACTACGATGATGTTTCCTACAATTTAAATTATTTGTTCATTTATTTTATTTATTTATTTTCTCTGGCACAGTCAAGATCATAAGTTCCTTCTCTTCCACTCAACCAGTACAAAAATCCATAACAATTATAAATAATAACAGCACAGAAAACAATGCAGTAGTAGTAGTAGTAGTAGTAGTAGTAGTAGTAGTAGTAGTAGTAGTAGTAGTAGTAGTAGTAGTAGTAGTAGTAGTAGTAATAATAATAATAATAATAATAATAATAATAATAATAATAATAATAACAGCAAAATTTAGATGTGTTTAGTTACATGCAATTCGAAGAGTTAAACAACTAAAATTTACGATGAAAGAGTAATGGAACGGAGAAAAACTCTCTCCGGCGCCGGGACTTGAACCCGGGTTTTCAGCTCTACGTGCTGATGCTTTATCCACTAAGCCACACCGGATACAACCCCGGCGTCGAACAGAATTTTCTCTGATTGAGTTCCAACTCTTGGGTTCCCTCTAGTGGCCGCCCTCTGCACTACGTCATAGATGTCTATGAACATAGGACCGAAGTCCATACATGTGCTGAGGTGCACTCGTTATGAGTGACTAGTTGGCCGGGATCCGGCCACTAGAGGGAACCCAAGAGTTGGAACTCAATCAGAGACAATTCCGTTCGACGCCGGGGTTGTATCCGGTGTGGCTTAGCGGATAAAGCATCAGCACGTAGAGCTGAAAACCCGGGTTCAAGTCCCGGCGCCGGAGAGAGTTTTTCTCCGTTCCATTACTCTTTCATCGTATGATGACGCAGAATATCTGCATGGAAATATCATATGTACTTCGGTACATTGAAATAATAACTAAAATTTAGTTTTAAATAAGACAATTTGGATCGAGGAATGATACAGGGTGATCCGTTTGGGTATGGATAAAATAAAAACATTGTTAAACAATTACTACTGAACTTTATTTGTTGAAACTTTGTGTACGGGCCTATATTGCACTGAAGGATGGAGGATTTCTCAGAACCGTACATAATCACCATTGCGCACCCTGCACAACTCATAACGGTGATACAATTCAGCTCATGCCGGTTGTAACACAAGAGGGTTCATTTGTTAGAAAGCTTGAGTAATTTTTACTCTTACATCATCAATGTTCTGGGTTTCTGTGAAAAGGCAATGTCTTCAACAAAACCCCACACCGAAATTTTCTTGAACTCGTTTAATACTCTTAAATTTAGGATACCAGAGAACACATTGTAGTCATTAAAATCATCTACGATTTTCATTTCACATTATGCAATGTTCATTTTTATTCTTGCCATGTATGGAAACTCCCATCTTTTAAGCACACTATTACCAGAAATAAGTTTCTCATACTATCATAATAGCTTTATAATAATAAATTAATATTGTCCATACCCAAATGGATCAGACTGTATTTCATAATGAAGGACAATTTATATATGAAAAATAAAAATCATATCCTACAAAAGTTGTATTTGAAAAAAAGATCATAATCTAGAGACGAAAAGCAGCCTTTCTGACAATCGGCTTTTGAAAGTAGTCAATGTCTAAAGCCCCTTCATACACTATTATACACTATTTACAAAATAGATAGGCTATAGTATTATGAGATAAAATACTTTTCATTACAATGCACAATACTGTAGGTTACTTAATAGTGTAAACAATTTTTTATCAATGTAGGTCTACATTCTTTATCATAAAATAAATATTAAAAATAGCGTGTTCTAGTGTAGGCCTAGATAGTTTAAATCAGCCATATTCAAACTCTTTTACTAGCGTACCCTCAAATTACATTTTTTTTTCTTTCATACCTCCTAAACTGCACTGAAATTATACAAGAAATAACAAAAGAGTATGATTGATGTTTATGCAAAAGTTATTACCGTATTTACTCGAATATTTCACGCACTTTTTTCCCGCAATTTCGATCTATAAATTAAGGGTGCGTGAATTAAGCGAGGAATTTCACAAGCTGGTATTTTTAAGGGTAAAAATGACAAAACTACGCAGTTCCCTTACATATCCTAGTAACTTGTCTTCAAGATCAGGCAATTTTCCACTTTTTGACCCACGAAATGCTTTCCTTGATGCATTTGTTTCTTGAAGAGCTTGTTTTTGTTTCCTCCAGTAGCGAATATTAAATTCTGGAACTGTGAATTCACGTCCAGCTCTTCTGTTGCCATGTGTTTCTGCATACGCAATAACTTTTAATTTGAAGGACGCAGTATGACTCGAATATCGGGATTTACCATTCATTGTTAAAACTTTTAACAGACGGCTTTTGACAGGTTTCCCTTTTCGAGTCTCAAACTCAACTGATGCGATCCAACACAAAGCTTTCAAACCACCCCCATTCAAATGGTAGGGGTAGGTCAATACACTTTAAGATACCGTACATTCAGGGCTCCTCAACATAACACACCTCATCACTTCAAGTTTCAGCATGTACTTGTTACAGTATTTCACGAATATTAAATGCGTGAAATATACGAGGAAATTAATTTATTAAATTATGTAGTAAATAATTTGGGTGCGTGAAATATGCGATGGCGTGAATTACGCGAGTAAATACGGTATTATTATTATTATTATTATTATTATTATTATTATTATTATTATTATTACTTCATTGTTTTCTGTATTGATGTTATTTATATTTGATATTATATTTTTATACTAGTTGAGTGGAAGAGAAGGCCTTATGTCCTTAAATCTGCCAGTACCGGTAAAAATAAATGAAATAAATAAATTAACAAATGATTTAAATTGTACGAAAGGCCATCGTAGTATCAATATTTATCACTAGCATGCATTTTCAACTCTCCGACGTCTAATTTTCAATCATGAATAGAATGTCAACTGAAGCAAAGACAAGGTGAAAGTGTATCTTCATAGTACCTGTGCCACGCGCTAATTATGACGTCACGCCAATATAATCTATGAACAACTAACCTTATCTCCGTACGCCAGTGATGTCAACTGACGCCCATAGGAGCAAGCGCGCGCTTTAGAGCCCAGGAGAGCCTGAGCGCTTTACAGCGGAAAGGAAAGAGACAGACGAAAGAGGTGGTATATGCCGCTTGGTCGAGCTATATACAGGGATGGCCAGCACTGATTCAATAGATAAAGGGAAGAGAACTTATTAAAACTGTATCCATGTTAATTTTTAGATTTGTCTGAGAAGTATAAGTGCATTATAAGAATGTAAGTTTTAATTTTAAGGTTCATTTTTCACGAGTTTGCTTTTTTATTCAAAAGGAATATTTTCTCAACTTTTTTAGAGAAAAGTGAAATTTTCAGATATGTTAGTTTAGTAGCCTTACAGGTGCTGAAACAAAGTTTTCGTAAATCTAACATATCGCAAATACGTATTACTGAAGATAGTGTATTAAAATATTTGAAAATATTGGTATGAAAAATGTTTCTAAGGAAATGAATTACCAAAGCAAATACTGTTACATTACAAACAAAAGATATGTACTTATGTGTTGGTAAAACGTCAGCTCTACAGCTTCAGCATATTTCGAGATAATTTAATATTCTGATAACAGAAAATTGCGCACCAATATCACCTAAAAGCATAATGCGATAAGAGTTTTATTATGTAATATTAGTTACAGTTAAAACATATACCTAGACAACTTTTCTTTGTACTATAATATTGTTTTGATTACTTTTACAAGGCTAAAGATACCATCAATACCAATTTCAACTTATCATGTCATATTCAGTATCATTCTTTGGGATAACACTTTCTTTATGAATTATGTGTTTAATTCACTTAGTACAGTATAGTTGTAGTTATTATGGAGTTTGTGTGAATATTCCTTCTTTAAAACAACTGCAATATTAGGCTAAGAAATAGGTGTTCGTACTTTTGTTTTACAGACAATATAGAAAATAACAAACAGAAAGAAGCCATATAAAAATAACGACATAAAATTTCACGTTCCGTTTGAAGTTTGTGCACCACTGTTTTCTTAATCCAACAGACTGCTTATTCCCACTAGCATATTTAGCGCTTAATGCCCGCGCACGACGTCAAGGTCAGAAAAATGCGCTTGCTTTGACATCACTGCAGTACGCTCTGGGATAGAATACGTTCCCTATTTGCTAGTACCTATTTCGCGAATATAATGATAAATAATTGATAGAAATATGGTAAAGAATATTACCATTGTACAAGACATCTAATTTATTATTTTATTCAAGAGCTTCCTACTATACGGCAGTTTTCCTACAACCCATTATCAATTCTGTTTCCGCATGAGTTTCAAACCTCCGTGTTTTCTTCTGTCAACCCTCTACAATCAATACTTTTTTGCACCCCATCCAGCCATGGAGGACCTAGGTCGCCCAGTCGATTGTTGGCCTCACATTCACATCTCTCAGCTAAGGTAAACGATCATCCAATCAGTACTTATGTAAGGTGTGGTCAGCAAGATCCTCCCGGCCGTTATAGTGGCTTAAGAAATCATATTTAGCTACTCAATATAACTCACCAAATTCATCACAGTGTCCGATGGTCCCATACACTGGCCGAATATGAAGAGAAAGTTTCTTCTCCGATGAAGATTCGAACCAGCGTTCATTCCGTATCGCGAGACTAAGGTATGACGCCTCAGACCAGGCAGCTAGGGTATGGAACAATGAAGAAACATGATTACATAAAATTCTTTGTCAATAGCCTACTAAAGAAATACAGTTTCAAACAATGTCACATTTTGACAAAGACATTAACCCGAAACATTACTAGTACTGGCGTTTATACAAATTCTAATTTCAGCTCAGCAGATCGAAATGTCATATTTATTTGGTGGAGGGAAGTTAAATAAGACTTTACGAAAAATGGTAAAAAAACAGATTACAAAAAAAAATACCTCTCATTAAGATTCTGGCGAATATGTATTATACAGGGTGTTTCAAAAATACGGGGCATAATTTCAGATATGTATTTCCCACATGTAGACAATCAAAATAGTTCATTACAACATGTGTCCGGAAATGCTTCATTTCCGAGTTACGGCCTTCACAACATTGAAATTCACCGGAACGTTTTTCTTTCCGCAGGTCGTTGTCATTACAGAAGATGTTCAAAATGTCCACCTCCTGCTTGAATACAGACCTCACATCGATGTCTCATTGACCTGCGAACACGATCCCAAACTCCACGAGTATTGCGTGTGTCCTCAGAACATGCCACAATTCGATTCCGAAGGGATTCCAAATCAGGCACCGGAAACGAATAAACCAATGATTTTAAATGGCCCCACAAGTAGAAATCGAGAGGGTTCAGATCAGGTGAGCGTGGAGGCCAAGCAATTGGGCCACCTCTACCTATCCATCGATCAGGAAACCTTCGATCCAAGTACCGGCGAGCCGTAAGACTGAAGTGTGCAGGAGCGCCATCATGCAAGAACTGAATGTGTTGACGATTGATCAGTGGAGTGTCTTCTAAAACATGAGGTATGGTGTTTTCCAGGAAGTTTGTGTACGCCTGCCCCGTAAGTCTGTTTACAAGTACATGGGGTCCAACTAATCGATCACCAATGATACCGGCCCACATGTTGAGGCAGAACCGCACCTGGTGATGAGATGGAACAGTTGCACGTGAGTTTCATACACCCATACATGCTGATTGTGGAAATTTGTTATGCCATCTCGTGTGAACTGTGCTTCATCTGTAAATAATACTAAGGCAGGAAAGTTCAGATTTACACCACACTGCTGCAAGAACCACTGACGGAACCTAACTCGTGCAGGGTAATCTGCTGGTGACAGGGCCTGTACACGTTGTAAATGATAAGGATACAATTGATACTCTTTCAACAGTCTCCAGACAGTCGTATGAGGAACATTGACTTCCAACTCTACCCTTCGTGTGCTGATAGGAGGAGTTATGTTCACAGCCTCCAGAATCTCCTCCTGTACTTCTGGAGTTGTAGATCTTGGTCGTCCCCTTCCCAAACCAGGAGAGTTAAATTTTCCATACTCGCACAGACGGTAATGGAGACGTACAAATGTCTTCCGATCTGGACATTGTCGCTGTGGGTACCTCTCCTGGTACAAACGACGAGCCAGCGCAGCATTGCCATCCGCCTTACCGTACATGAAGTGTATCTCTGCCAGCTCTTGATTTGAATACATGTCGCACAGTCTAACGCCTACACAACACTGAATGTAACCTTCGCCACGGAATGAACTGTCAGAGTGGCCTCTTAATGTCTCCTCTAACTCGGAAATAAAGCATTTCCGGACACATGTTGTAATGAACTAGATTATCTACAACGTATTTTTGAAACACCCTGTATGTATGAAAGAAAAACGTTCCGATGAATTTCAATGTTGTGAAGGCCATAACTCAGAAACAATGTTGGAAATAAAGCATTTCCGGACACATGTTGTAATGAACTATTTTGATTATCTACATGTGGGAAATACATACCTGAAATTATGCCTCGTATTTTTGAAACACCCTGTATATGTATATATATATATATATATATATATATATATATATATATAAAGTAGTAGATCTAACTCGATGATATGTGTCAGAGGAAGAACAATTTGTTTGTATACATCTGAACTCTGATTAGTGTAATATGCAGGGGCGGCCCGTCCATAAGAGCTGCGGAGCTGCAGCACTCCCTGCTTTGACAGGAAAATAAAAATAATATTTATCTTAATTTGTAGAAGAATTGTTACAGCTTTTATTGGTAAATTGCTTTATATTTCATCTGGCCGGGAATATGTACTATTATCTTACGCATAATCTTTTTGCGCGTCGACTGTATTGGAATTGACACTGCATTCAAAGTCGTCCTGGGATCTGCAGGGTGGTCAGCTCATAGAGAGTGTGTCTTGCATGGTCAGGGGGTAGAGAGGTGAAGGGAAGCAGAGGGGAACTGCCGCTGTTTAAAACTCATATATCCGCTGCAGTGGCTTGCAGAGCCAGACCACAAGGGAAGACCTTTCCTCCCCTCCCTCACCGCTATTGTAATGGTGCGTCAAATGGATTCTCTATTCCCTTGAAACTTAATGACAAAATTTTTATTTTATTTTCCCATACTTATTGTTGTAGAATCTTATCGAGTTAATATAACGAAATTAATATTCTCTTTTGCCTTATTATAACGTATATATCCAGCCTCCAGCAGCACTTAATATTTGCCTTAACTCAAAATGATTGCACGAGTAGAATCCTTTTAATATAGCACGTAAAATACGAAAGAGACTTCTTTTCCAGTTTTAGAAAATTGTTGACCATCAGTATATCTGAGTGTTGCTTTGGTGTGACGTCTTAATACCGTAACTTAACCAGTGCAAATTTGCAAGCATGGATTACAGAATATTAATTTTATTTTTCTCAACTTTCCCTCGTGGAGAAGATTGATGTAATGAAGTGAAATTAAAGGGTCGTCCGTTACCCGACTTAAATCTTATTCAAGCTTCATCCAGCCGAAATAGTGCATATATGTAAGGAAGTATAACAATGAAATTTACGCTAAGCATTTGTGGTTACGTGGATGTGAACAAAAAAAAATCTGTATTTTGTTTTCCTTGCCTCCTCTTCGGTGGTGATGCTGCATGGACTAGGAGTGGTGTGACAGATTTAGGACATTTGCCCCTAAAAAGTAAAATGCACGAATCTTCGCAATCTCACATGAAAAATGTTGTTTCATTGGCTGTTACGCAACTCATACTGCTGTGCAATTAAGTGAAACGAACAGAACAAACATTCTCAAACATAATCAAGAAGTGAGAAAAAATCGTGAAATTATTAAAAAAAATATATATATTGATTGCATCAAATTTTGTGGCCAATATGAACTTCCCCTTAGGGGACATGATGAAAAAACGATTCGAAGAACCCTGATGTGTTTCGTGGGTTGCTACAGTTCGCGAGTAATCTAAACGAGCCTCTCAAAAATCATTTGGAACATGCCACTGTTTAAAGGTTATTCTAAGACAATTCAGACTGAAATCGATGGTATTAGTTTTTCTTAGGGATTAGCAAATGGTCCCACAGACATCTCCCAACTAAGTCAGGAAGTTTTGGTTTTTCGATATGTAGTGCATTTATTTTTGTCCTATACTTATTAGTAATGGTATCAAGAAGTGAAATTTGTATGTACCGAAATCTACTGCAGCTCTCCCAATCCACAAGTTCACGAGCCGCCACTGGTAATATGTTACTAGTCAGCGATATATGCAATGGACTAGGAAAGGAACTGACCATCCTACTCCATTAACTGTTGACCTAGTTATGAGTGATGACTTTGTGTCACTTGTAGGATCCAGACCTGTCTTCGGACAGTAGACTAAACAACTAAAAAAAAGTATAGAAAATACATTCCATATTGACTCAGAGAAGTTGTGATAAGTAGGGAACGTTTTCTAGGTGACTATTACACTCTTACTACGTCATACTACTTTTGACCAATAAAACGGTACGAAAGGACGTATTTCAACCAATCATGGCTGCTTATCTCACAATTTTATCGCGTCCCTAGCATTTGTTTAATTTTATCGCGTCCCTAGCATTTGTTTCTTTGTTTGCCAACATTTGAAACTGCGCTGGTCTGGACGTCAAAATTATATAAAAAATTACAAACCACTCCAGTCGATGCACAGCAGTTTCAAATATGACTCGCATTGGCATTCAAGAACAAGAATTAATAAAAATCACTGATCATACCTATGCACCTTCTATAATCCGATTTACAAATAAATGAAGAGCACCATTCGGTAATCCTGAATAAGTTGAATACACCATGTAGGCCTAAATCAACGAGTTCCACTTCTATTACGCACACGTCCAATATAACATCAATTGAACCACCAAACAAATTGAAATTTGAAAATTGTACATTCAATAATTATTCCTTTTAAAATTATTCATGTTTATTTTTTATGTCATCGTCGTTAATTAAAACTTTTCTAACACTTATGTATATTAGTTAGATTATGTTATAGCTTCTGCTCTGAGAGGATAAAAAGAACTTCTGCTATATGATATTATGGATAGTCACGTATCAGAGATTGTTTAATATTAAGATTTATTGAATAGTAATCATTACAGTGTCTGTATAAAGACACTACTGCCATCTAGCATGCATCTAGCGTAATATTTGTAATGTTGAGATGGTACAATAATACATTTGAAGACAGTTGTATTTTCATAAGTCAATTAATATTTTATTGTATTGGAGTACTTCGTTACTTCTAATCTTTATATACTTTCTTCTAATCGTGTAATATTCAATTAAATCCCACTCGAGTTTTGATTTTCTCTAGATAAATCAAAACGTCTAGTGAGATTACTGTTGATAAAAAAGAAAGATTAAAAAATTTATAAAATCCAATTTAGGACTTTTAAGAGTTTATATAAAATTAACAATTAATAATTTTAATCTTTCTGGTAAATACTAGAGGCCTGAAGCAACAATAGCTGCTTGTAAAAGGTGCGGCAAAACATCCTCCCTAATTTAAAGTTTAAATAAAAAACAGATGGATCAAAATAAGGAAACTGTATTAATATGAATTGCATCTAAACAGTGGGAAATTTAGGTTTACATGCGTTGCCATAGCGATATCAAATATAATGCGCAAAACAACAAGAATTGAATAGGACATTGAATATACGGAATTGACATTCAATTAGTGCAAATTGCAATCTGTAACGAATTCCAACTAAGTGGACGGGTGAAGAAAGTGCTTACGCTGTGGTTCTGATAAGTGGTAATTCCGCTGCTCAGATGTTTCTCGGACGCTTAACTTCTTCACGTGGCGACGTTCCCTGGCCAGCACGATCACCAGACCTTGCACCCTGCTATTTTTTTCTGTGGGGGCATCTTAAGGCTGAGATGTTCAAACATCGCCCGAGGACTTTACCAGACTTAAGAAATGCAATACAGGAAGAAATTGGTCTTATTCCTCAAGAAATGCTAGTTAGAATGATGCAGAATTTCCGAAGTCGCATTCAACAATGCATTGATAGTGAAGGACACCACTTGAGAGACACGTTATTCAAAAAATGAAAAATTCCCAGTGTTAAGATAACATTCATATTAATAAAATTTCCTAATTTTGATACATCTGTTTTTTATTTAAACTTTAAATTAGGGAGGATGTTTTGCCGCACCCTTTATATTGGATGACTGCTAAAAATGAATAAATATACAATTAGACTAAAAAATAAAGCAATAACGAACACAATACTTTTGTACAATGTCACTGAAGGCAGTAATTCGATCCAGACACATTATTATTTTTACAAAATCTAACTTTACATACTGCATATGGGAACAATTGAGTCAAACATAACACTTACTGAAAAACAGTGGCGGTGCGTCAATAAGAGCACAAGAGCATGTGAACACCTTGTTTCCATTAATGCACGACTAGTTTTATTATTTAATACTGTATTGACGTAGTAGGAATGTATAATATCAGAATCGAGTATTTTAAACTTCCCGCATCTTGCATAAACTTCTTATGTAAACTTGGCAACATGCGTTCACGTACAAGCCGTGCTCTTTTCAAGGATGTTACAGGAATTACACGCATGCGCGGGAGAAAATTGTCTTTCGCTGGCCGTTTATGACTCGTCAAGAGCACAAAGCGTTAAGTGAACAGTGAATCTATCTTACAGATATCAGATGCATCGATGCCTATCGTTCATGTACTATATCTCGAGGAGGAAATTTAAGTCTGTATTGTAGCCTGCAGGTGTCAGCATTTCACTGTCGAAGCGTTTACTTTGTGTGGGTGTGTGTACAGGGCTGGTAAGAGAGTGTAGTTTGTGAATTACTATACTTTAGTGTTAGCATAATAGCATAGTTTGGTAAATATTTATCCATGGTTTGGCTTTCAAACACGTGCTAGTGGTATGAATTTAAATATCTTTGGTAAATATTTAAACACGTGCTAGTGGTATGAATTTAAATATCTAGTTTGGTAAATATTTATCCATGGTTTGGCTTTCAAACACGTGCTAGTGGTATGAATTTAAATATCTGTGCATAATAGCATAGTTTGGTAAATATTTATCCATGGTTTGGCTTTCAAACACGTGCTAGTGGTATGAATTTAAATATCTGTGCATAATAGCATAGTTTGGTAAATATTTATCCATGGTTTGGCTTTCAAACACGTGCTAGTGGTATGAATTTAAATATCTGTATGGTGGTGTATATTATTTAAGAATAATATTTACTGGCATGTATTTATAGTAATCAATCTATACGAATGGGATTACAGTACTGGTATAGGCTATAGTGTATCAGTGTGTTGTGAACCAAAATATATTACTGATCACACGCTTTTGTAAATAACAACACTGTGGTATGTATTAATTTTTAACAAAAGCAAACAATGAACTCTGTTCAAGCAATTTTGAACAGTGAAGAACTGGGTAAACTGACTTACCAGGAAAAATTGGAAATAAAAAGACTCGGTTTCATTATTATTATTATTATTATTATTATTATTATTATTATTATTATTATTATTATTATATGTTTTGAATTTATGTACGTTTTTTTTCCATAGTGAAACATTGGAATCATGACATTTCATATTAGGCTAAACGTACGATTTCAAATTCTTTTCGGTTTTGGAACACAAAATTGTGAACACAGTAATACTTTATCACGAGCCGCCACTGCTGGAAAACATAACTTGACACAATTAGAATGAAACTTATAGCCTATTACAATAATATTTCTTTCTAAACAATGTTTTTTTGTATATGCTATATCACCATATTGGCCTTCTTTATCTCTATGCTGTATATAAACTTAATTGACGTTCAAAAGTACCCTCCATTAAAAAAACGCTTCAAATAAAAGTTGTAGTTATTTAGATAAGATGCGATCCAGCAGGCAGTGGAAAAAAGTAACAAACTCTTTTAACTTCACATTGTAATCTTTGTTGTGAACAACAATTGAACATCGTGATAAAATACATTTATTGTTATATTTGTTTGTTCGTTATTTAACGACGCTGTATCAACTACTGGGTTATTTAGCGTCGATGAGATTGGTGATAGCAAGATGGTATTTAGCGAGATGAGGCCGAAGATTCGCCACAGATTACCTGACATTCATCTTATAGTTGGGGAAAACCTCGGAAAAACCCCAACCAGGTAATCAGCCCAAGCGGGGATCGAACCAGTGCCCGAGCGCAACTTCAGACCGGCAGGCAAGCGCCTTAACCGACTGAGCCACGCCGTGGCTGTTATATTTGTTAAATTAAAAAAATATATATAAACGAATGTTTCAAGTTTTCAGTATTTTTTGCAAATTTCTTGAGTTAATAACGAATCTAATGAGATATTTCCCATCGTGATTGGGTGCTGTAGTTTTCTCAAAATGTTGATTGAGGAATGAAATTTTATATACAGATTCCATTTTAGATTGCAATTTATGTACACAGAACTGGTGCTGAAAATAAGTACTACTGAACTGAATGCTCAAATGCTACCAGTGAAATAGACTCATTGTTTATTGATCAGTTTTATTTCGCATTATGAGGGTGCACTGAGGCGAAAACTACTCATTTGTAATCTCTCGCCTAAACTGAACAACTTAACATTCCTTTTATGCTAAGATGGAATTTTCCAAACGAACTTCGTTCCTTCTAAGACCAATATGGAAAGAATTCATAAAAATCGCAATAAGTTTGTATTACAGACACATAATTATGACACAAGACGAAATATTAATTCATCATTAGTAGAACCTAAATGTCTCACATCTGCTGGTCTAAAGCATAGCCTAAATTTTGGCCCTCGGTTGTACAATGCTTTAACTAAATTACACCCAGAACTTCTAACATGTAACCCACTAACATATAACAAGAAAATTAGAAACGTGTTAATATCTTCAATTTGATTAAATAAATTTATAGCCTATGTGTATGAATTAATCAACCTATATTATATTTGTATTCTATAATTTTGAAATATATAGTCCTACTTTTCACGTGCGACATTATTCTTCTCTAGTGTTAATATTATATTATATAATTCCATTGCCGCTGTAATTTAAATTTTAGTTCCTATTTTATTTTACTTATTTATTTTTATTATTATTTTTTTATTTTCTATATTTCTCTTATATTAATATTGTATTATATAATTTCTGTAACTGTAATTTTAAATTCTATTTCCTATTTTATTTTATTTTATATTCTCTTATATGCCTATTAATAATATATCTGAACTGCGACCGAACACGAGCGCTGCTCATTCGGTCTCAAATTTTGTTAATACTATTGTATCTCCTTTTTTAATATTGTTTGTATTATTTTATTTCTATTTCTCTTGTTTGTTTGTAATTATATTCGTTATTATGTATATTTAAATTTAAATAAATAAATAAATAAATTTGCCAGATCAGTGTGTAAGAAAATTCTTCATTGTTTAATATAATTATTCCCACAAGACACTGTTTTACTCACAAGGTGCATAATTTTGATTCTTAACCAGTGTATGTTCCATCTGCACGGTGCATTATTTTATTCCAAGACCAATACGAACGAAAACTGCTCACAATATGGATGAAGTATGTTATACAAAATGGCGGTCACCAACGCGAAGCTAGATACAAGAAACAGGCAAGGAATTCGTTAACAGTGTATAACGAACTAGAGAGAAGTATTTAGCATTTCCTTACTCCAGTCTGGGAAGTCAGATAATAAATCTCCATTTTCAATTAGGTTTATCCGGCTTTTCTTTTTGTATCGGACATTTACCTGAGAGCATAACAGATTTAAAGTCAGTCTCAGCTCGTAGTATGTGCGATAACCATTGACATTATTCAAAACGCAATGACCGTAAAACAAACAACAAAAACAAAAACTTATTTATAGAAAATTAAGCTTTCAAAATCTCACGAAATGAAGTCTGCTACGACACTAGTGTGTTTCTTATCTCTCAAACAATCTGCCATTTTAATTTCCAATGTACAAAACTCCCAACAAGTCATTTAAATTTATAATTATTTCGCATAATTTAAACTTAATCTTTCCCAAACGTCCAGCAGAGTGTGCTGGTGTGTGCGTTCTCTTCGCCGTTTTATACAAAAGGTCCCTCAAAATGAAATTGGTGCACACAGCTCACGAACGGGCGAAAATAGCGGTATAAATCAAGTTGGTCTGAGCTGGCCTGTGTTCTCTCGTATAAATTTTAGTTTAGCTTTGCTAATTACGTGGGCCCGTGTTTACATTACGGTCTAGCGAGTGCATCTCCTCTTGCAGAAGAGTGGGGGCAGGGGTCCGACAGGACGAAGGGTTGAAGAGAAAGGTTGAGAGAGGCAATGAACAATTTTGCAAGCAGTGAGTTAGCCAACGATGTGAAAATAACATCCTCGGAAATTCCGGTCCGAAGAACCTTCTTGATAGCGTTATAGAGTGTCTGTGATTTACTGACCCAGTTTCCACGGCAACCCGATACAAAACGGTATTAATAAGTTCAGTATTCTAATGGGGTTTAAGAGTTATGGCCCGCTCACAATGCACGCAACACGAGAGCACGTCAACAATTACACTAAACAAGTAACACGATTATAAAAGTAGGCAACGTACACTTAACAGGCGCATTCTAAAGTAGTAAACGGTGTCATTAAGTGACGAGTTTTCAGCATTTATAAACTTTTTTAAAAAAGATTTTGTAAATCACTTTCTGAAAGCTATATTCGAGCTATTTGATTTTTTCTACTGATACAGAGTTTCTTTCTAGTCACTATTCCATGCAAGCTATAGACCAGTGATGTCAAAGCAAGCGCATTTTTCTGATCTTGACATCGTGCGCGGGCATCAAGCGCTAAGTATGGAAAGAGGAAAGGGTTGTGTATATGAATAAGCAGCCTGTTTGATTAAGAAAACAGTGGTGCACAAACTTCAGACAGAACGTGAAATTTTATGTCGTTATTTTTATATGGCTTCTTTCCGTTTAATATTATCTATATTGTCTGTAAAACAAAAGTACTAACACTGATTTCTTAATATTGCAGTGTATTTTAAACGTTAATAACATAATTGAACAGTTAAGAAGGAATATTCACTTAAATTCCATAGTAGTACAATTATATTGTATTAAATGGATGAAACGCATCATTCATAAAGAAAGTGATATTCCAAAGAAAGAGATTGAGTATGACATGATAAGTTGGAATTTATATTGATGGTATCTTTAGCCTTACAAAAGTAATCAATGAACTAATCAAAACAATATTACAGTACAAAGCAAAGTTACCTAGGTACTGTATCTGTTTTAAGTGTAACTGATATTACATAACAAAACTCTTATCGCATTATGCTTTTAAGATGATATTATGAGCAACTTCCTATCATCAGAATATTAAATTATTGTCTCGAAATGTGCTGCAGCTATAGAGCTGAGATTTTTACAACACATGGGCACGTATCTTTTGCTTATGATGTAACAGTAGTTGCTTTGTTAATTGATTTTCTTACAAATAATTTCCATGCGAATATTTTCAAAATTTTCAATACACTATCTTCAGTAATACGTATTTACGGTATATTAGATTTAAGAAAACATTCTGTAAGGCTACTAAATAAATAGGCCTATACCTGAAAATTTCACTTTTCTATAAAAAAAAGTTGAGAAAATATTTCTCTTGAATAAAGAAATCAAACTTGTGAAAAATGAGCATTAAAATTAAAACTTACATTCTTATAATGCACTTATACTTCTCAGACAAATCTAAAAATTAACATGGATACAGTTTCAATAAGTTCTCTTCGCTTTATCACCCCTGAATATAGCTCGACCAAGCGGCATATACTACCTCTTTCGTCCGTCTCTTTCCTTTCCGCTGTAAAGCGCTCAGGCTCTCCTGAGCTCTAAAGCGCGAGCTTGCTCCTATGGGCATCAATTGACATGACTACTATAGACTAAAGCACTCTATATTCCGAGCATAACAATCCGCCATATTGAATCCCAAACGAGTGACATCAGTTGTACGGGAAGAGAAAGATCTGACATGTGGATGCATTTTACTTGTAAACTACATGTATTACTAATTTTATAAAATATTCGGTTATACGTCTCCAATTATTATCATAACATTAAAATTAAGTATATTCATGCTAACCTCCACCAGAATAATGAAACCAAGAGGGAAAAACTTTAAATGAAATAAGTAAAATACTATCCCTGATAGAAGAAACCGAAGAATAGATCTGAATTCAGCCCATACATATCTCTGAGAATCATTTACTTTCTGCTAAGAAAAAAAAAGAACATATTTTTAACAGTGTTCCCGGGTAGCTCAGTGGTAGAGCGCTGGTACGTTCAACCAGAGGTCCCGGGATCGATACCCGGCCCCGGAACAATTATTCCCTTGAAATTATTCAAATCTGCTTTACAGGGAGCTTCACCTGAAAGACTAGATTTGCATAAGACTTGTTTCCGTTCGTACATGAATCTAAAAAAGTACATCAAACCTCAAACCCTGCTCTCACATGCCATAAACGCAGGCCACGTCCACAGGTATACGACGAACACGAAGCAATGCATATTCAGAAATTTGACGTCGCTACAAAGTTTATATCTCTCTGCGTCTCTCGAGTTAGCGGAGTACGAAATGAGTTGTGCCATAATTTAGTACGAAAATCTTGCGCTTTGGACGACGTGCGTGACTGCTCCTTCATTTGAGTTTTTAAACCAAATCAGTACTTGAACTACTTGAGTACATCTGTATACAAGTCAGTCTGCTTGCGTCCTACTATACAATGTGACATTAACAGAAGTATTCTTAGATTTCACAACTGACGGCAATCTACCACTATCACTACTAGAGTACTAGTTGTAGTAGAGTAATAGATGTAGAATCTGTATGTAGTAGCAATTGTAGTAATAGTATTTGTAGTGGTAGTAGATGGCAGGAGTGATAGTAGGAGGAAGAAGAATAAAGTGCATAAGATTTACTGATAATATGGCGTTGTTAACAGAAGAGGAGACGATACTAAGGGATATGCTACTGAAGTTAGGAGTCGTATTCATAGACGAGACTTTGGAAAGTACAAAGCCGCCAATTTCCTATTTGCAGTCGATACTTTGACGAAAGTAAACTTCAATCATGACTTTACTTCGAAGTCGCCGAAAATCTAGACTTTGACTTTCGTTCGTGGACATAAGGAAAATGACTGATATTTGAGAAATTATTGAATTTGCCGAGAATATTGAGGACGTCTAGGAGGTTATTAAAGCCGTTCATGTTCCTTAGCATATTATTAGGTGTAGATAATAAATTCAAATCAAGGTACAGATTTGATAAACAAACCATATTAGCTATCCTCGTCAAGTTTCAACATTAATTGATGAATAATAGTGAAAGAGGATTATCTATTCCACCAAATAGGCCTACAATTTCTTATATCATCGTGATTCAGGTAAGAATTGGTGTCTTAATATTGATTTTGACTATTTAATTCTATAGAAAATAGGTTATACGGTTAGATATGCAGATAATTTATAATCCTACCATCATCATCATAATGTTTTCTGTATATTGATTTCATATAATTTTTAAGTAGTTTCTGCAGTCATGCAGGGAGTAACTCTGCCAACTGTCAGCAGGATTATATGTCTCTTTTATAGTATGTCATTAGTGACGTCTTCTTAACTTCCATATCTTCAGAATAAAATTATTTTACAATGAAACAATTATTCTTATAATAAAGCTGCAAAAACGGTTGACAATCGCCTAACATGTACCTATGTTCAATTATTTCACTGACTTGTGGCTCAAAAGATGGCTTTGATTGTGGCAATGCCTACTCTATTTCAACTATCTATTAATTTAATTCGTTTAAAAGGCAGTGATTGTGATTGCCAACATTAGAAAAAGATCGTCAAATCTCGACGTACCGAAGCCGAAGTCAAAGCCTGAGAAGTATTGTCTATGAATAGGACTTTCAACAAAGTTAAACTTTGTTACTAAAGTCGACTTTGGGAAGTCTTCATCCAAAGTCTCGTTTATGAATACAGCCTTAAATGACAGCTCTGAGCAGTATGGGATGAAGATAAATGCAAACAAGACGAAGACCATGGTCATAGGAAGAAAAATACAGAAGGCAAACTTGCGAATTCTAAATGAGACAATAGAGCAAGTGGACAGGTTGAAATACTTGGGTGTACTGTAAGCAGTAACATGAGCTGCTGCCAAGAAGTCAAAAGGAGGATAACAATAGCCAAGGAAGCTTTTAATAAAAAAAAACAGCTTCTGCGAACCTCTGGGAAAAGAACTAAGGAAGAGACTAGTGAAGTGCTTTGTGTGGAGTGTGACAGTATATGGTAGCAGAAACATGGATATTACGACGAAGTGAAGAGAAGCGACTAGAAGCATTTGGAATGTGTATATGGAGAAAAATGGAACGTGTGAAGTGGACACATAGAATAATAAATCAATCTGTGTAGGAAAGTGTGGGCGACGAAGGAATGATTCTGAAACTGAACAGAAAGAAGAAAAGTAATTGGCTGAGAAGAAACTGCCTGGAAGGAATGGGGAACGAGAAAAGAGTTCGGGGCAGAAATAAATATCAGATGATAGACGGCATTGAGATATATGGATCATATGCGCAAAGAGGAAGGCAGAAAATAGGAAAGATTGGAGAAAGCTGGGTTTGCAGTGAAAGACCTGCACTTGGGCAGAACACCATGCATTAATGAATGAATGAGTAGCAGCAGCAGCAGTAGCAGCAACAGCAGCAGCAGCAGTAGCAGTAGTAGTATAATAATGGTCTGGTCTTTGAAAATGTATCTTAGACAAAACAGAGGTAATAGGGAGTTACACTCTCTCTTAGAAGAACCGAATGTGACAACAAAATTGAAACCAACTAAGTTGGGCAGACCATGTAATGTTGTTGAATCCAAATGAAGAATTCAAGGAAATACTTTGTGCATGTCTACGATGGATCGATGAATTAGATAGAAGATAATGACTAAATTTTGATGTGGAAATTGAAAGATTGCCGTACAGAATCCTAGAGATAAATGGATTCGAATGAGACCAAATCCACTCCGAACTGTAGTATTGTATTGTACTTATTAACATTCCATGGTATTCATACATTGCTTCACAACTAGAATATGAAACAAGCCAAAAAGCTTAATACTATTATAAAGTCTTAATTTATAGTCACAGTCTAGATGAAGTATATACAGACGAGATTTACAATATAGTCTACTAGTACTGCACAAAGTTTTAGTATCAATTTCATGAAGCGTTATTGAATGTCATGAATTCACCTACAGAATAGAAGGCGTGAGAAATTAGATACTTCTTTAATTTGGCCCTAAATATTTTTATGTTTTGAATTTCATTTTTTATATCGATAGGGAGGCTATTAAAAATGTTTACTGCCATATAACGCACTCCTTTTTGATAGCACGATAGACTTGCCGATGGAATATGAAAGTCATTTTTGCCGCGTATTTATGCCATGAACTGTTGAATTAGTTACAAAGTTTTCACGATTGCATACGAGGAAGATTATTAATGAAAAGATGTATACTGATAAGCCATGGGCATTATTTGTAGTTTTTTTTTTTTAAATAGTCCTACATGATCCTCTAGATTTGGCACATACTATTATTGTAATTATTCTTTTTTGTAGTAGGAATATACTGTTACTATCTGTGGAATTTCCACAGAATATTATTCCAAAACTCATTACCGAGTGGAAGTATGCAAAGTATATTGTTTTTAAGGTGTTGATATGTTGAATCAAAATGAAGAACTCAAGGAAATACTTTGTGCAAGTCTACGATGGATCGATGGAATAGAAGATATGACTCAAAATCAGTGGCGATTTCTCTTAAGGAGCACAGGAGCAGTGCACCACCTCTTCAAATAACACATGTTTTTAAATTTACTGTATATCAATGAGCTGCAGTAGACTATGTGAGCGACATAATTCTTTATTATAATACGTTACTATGTAAAAATAACGCTGCAAGTGTACTGGTCTTGTTGACGCCTGGGACTTAGGTTTACCACTCGACACTTGCGGCACACTGTTCCATTCGAGCATGCGCAGTAGTAGAGTTTCACTGGCAGGCTTTGGAGCATGGTAGGGAGCCAGTACAATGTGCGTAAGAGGGGTTAGGAGCACTTTCAGATGTGTTCTGCAGTCGCTGTTGGCCCGTTCTATCATAAATATTGCAATGAATAGTGTGCAAAATCTTTTAAATATGTAATTTTCTGTAAGAACTTTACACGAAAAGATAAAAATAAAGAAGATGGGTAGACGTACACAGGAATTAAAATTATAAGTGACGAAGAATAGTAATAGAGAAGTGACAAGAAAATTCAACATTCGGACTTACGAAAAATACAATATGTGGCTGCAATATAAAAGACGCTATATTTTGTTTTCCTTGCCTATTGTTCGGCGGCGAACATTCATTGACAAAAACAAGTATTTTACGTGTTATGAATTGTATTTATTCTTCTGTTTGAATGTAGGACTGTGCGTAGTAACTAAATAATTTTGATTATCTTTCTGTAGGTATGACTGATTTGAAGCACATGAATGAAAGAAATAAAAACACGATTCTTCAGCTGCACACTCAACAATAATGTTAAATTAGCAGTGTTGGGTCAAACAAACATACAGACACAATTGGTTTGTTGCACTTCACAATGATAAAGTTACCAAGAACAGATATGTGCGTGCGGTTTTGTTGCTTTAAGAGGTCACGAAGAGGGAAACTCATCTTTAAACGCTAAGTATTTTTCTTGGCCTGATCAATTTTAGTTCTGAATTAGACGCACTCTTAAGGAGCATTTGGAAAGAGGAACAGTGTTTAAGAGCACATCAAACACTATACAGAACGAAGTCCTTCAAGCCATTTTTATGTATGCCATGATGAGATTTCAAAGAAATAAAGAAAGCTGCTGACTTTTAGCAGTTAAGGCTGATGAGACGACACACGTATCGAATGCTTGTGAACGTGTGAACTGTGTCATAAAACGCAATATAGCGAAAACAATATTATTTACGGTATGCTGCAATAGAAATTGAACACTTTACTTTGCTATCTATATCTATATAACATATATTAGTAGTTATGTCGTCGTTAGTACCAAATAATAATAATAATAATAATAATAATAATAATAATACGATAATCATAATAAATATTTGTGCACCACCAGGATTATTTATCACCACACGCCACTGCTCAATATGGATGTAGAAATTGAAAGGCTGCCGTACAGGATAGAGATAAATGGACACGAGTGAGACCTAGTCCATTCCGAACTGTAGCGACTACATCGGCGACGATGATCATAAACATCATCATCATCATTATAATCACCATGACCGTGATAATCATGGATTGGTAACACATGTGGGCGTATTGTGATATCTTCAAACTTTTACGTGAACGAGAAATTACATGTGAATTTTACAAGAGGCATTACATCCGAACTTTTTACGTGTGACGAATCTACTACATGTCGCTGCCAGGGTTACTTGTCTATCGCCGTATGTCGGTGTAAATAGTTGATAAGTGAATTTGCTCCGTTTGACTTTCCATCCTCTTTAATTGGCACACTCCCGTCACCGAGATGCAAGAAGCTCTAGACGGGGTACATCCCACGTGCGGTCGAGGCTCGAACTGCCGGGATGCAGGTTCAAGCGACGCGGTATCAATACGAGCGGAATGCGGTCGTGTTACGCCAACTCAATTAAAATCCAGATTTATGTAAGTTGCGACGGGATCACTTCAACTCGTGATCAGACACTGTGCAACACTGGCATATGTACCAACAGAAATTTACACATCTACACGAGTACGGATGGCATACAGTAATCTCCCAATTATCTGTAGTAATGTCACGAGAGGTCTGAGTTTTATCTGGGAAATCTCAGATCTCGAGTGACATTTATTAAGACTATTTCGTGAATAAAATAAAAATGCAAATAATATATCCATAAAATTCGCTCACAAAATGTTAATAATTGTATATTAACGAATACTTAACCTATTCAGATATTGTAAAGTTGAAATACTCGTAGATGAATATCGATTACTGCAATAAAGAAATTCGATGTTATTATTCAGTAATGCCAATTGCGAAAAGCGAAATACAGGTTTAACAATGTTAATTACATGTACTGTACTTTTCTCTTATTATTACAACATAAATACATTTTCATTATCTGCTGAAATCATAATTTAATTTAACAGTAACAGTGGGGACAGCTATATACCAATGCTTATGTATTCACAGCGAGACATGTTGCTACACAGTGAAGCCATCTCTGTATAGATAGACCTAATCAAAAGACGAATTTTATTACGCCTTATGGAAGGCAGTTTGATCAAGGACCTTATTATTACTATGCAAGGTCTTTGGGTTTGATATGCGATGATGTTACATAAATTTGAACATCTGACTTTCTATTAATTGTTTCATTTCATTCACAAAATACAAAATTTATAGGCTACAATTATAGGTTAAGTTACCTGTGGAAGCAGGACCAATGTCAGTTGTGCCTTATTTCGACCGTTACTTACAATCAGTGCTAAACGAAAGCATTTTTTATAGCTCGACAAACGCATTCTCGCTGTAGTATGTAACGGAACTAAAGCTGCCGTCTACACAGTTCAATATTCCAATCGCGTATGCGCGCGAATATTGAAAGAATCCAGTTTAAAAGATACGTTCAATTAAGATGTATGAAGATTTTGTGTCTACATGGTGCGCCGTTTTGAACGTCGTCTTCACTGCGTAAATATATTAATTAATGTTAAATATCAATCTTGCATTCATTGCTTTAAAGTTGAAAGAAAAGTTTAACCGTGTAGTTGCATCTTAATGTATTCATGATCATCAATTTACGGGGAAACAGTTGGCGACAACGACTAAACAAAAGAACGACTATGCAATAAATTGATAGCGATAAATCTAGCTGCAAAAATTACCGCAAACTGTGACTTTGATTGGTTGGAATTCAAAATTTCATTACACTTCATTGGAATGACGTCATATAAACGAAATAGTCCGAATAAATCGAGGATAAGGTTTGCACAGATGTTCGAAAAAAAAACACGGAATATTTGTTTACGATATGAGTATCGTACCGTTTCATATTACAATACGAGACTGGAAAGTAGAGTATTTTAATATGAAGATGCGATAAGTACAGGGTTATTCAAAATTAAGTTACATATTGAAGTAGATATAACATTTTTAAAAATGAACGTATACACTAAATCGTAACACATTTGTATGTATCTAACAGCAGGGTTTTTCCATTCATCACACTCATTTGTTTTGGTTAACATGGTAACAGGTTTTGTTTATAATGTGTCAAAAATAAATTTACTTCTTATTGAATTTTCAAGTAAAAAATACAGTATTTTATTTTAGATATGATTTTTGGTCCAGGGAAGATAGATTTTGCTGTTACTGCCGTTATTTCCATTTTGAAGTAGGCTACAAGTCAACAATATAAAACTGACTGTTAATTTAGAAGTTGGAAACATATTTTATATCGATTATAACAACAATACATAGCGATTGTAACATTCATACCATTCAACCAATAAGGAAATTGGCCCCTATAATGCATATGTACCATAACGTCATTATAGTATTATGTCCATCTAGAGACACTACACTTTCCAATGGTGAAAAAATAATTAAACAATTAATTAGCTTCCGATATTACTTCATACAAACACAGAAACATTCTCTATAGGCTGTGTTTAATAGCTTTCGATTGTTGTTGTCCAAGGCCACTTATAGACGAAGTCACTTGTTTTTATTTCATTACAGCGCCTTAGATGGCGTTGTTATCTTAATTTTAAAACTCATTTATCTCATTACATATCATTCCTATCAAAATTATGTATAGAATAAAACTTATCGGAAATCATTTTTAAAGAAACTTTTGTTATGTAATATTTTTCATGAAAATCAATAATAAGCGAGATATTTCGATTTATTTAATTCAGGCCCCCTTATAACCCCCCTTTTAAATAAAATATTTTGAATGCCATATAGCCTAAAATCTAAGTTACAACGAACTTAATTTAAAATTTTCATATAAATCGGTTCAGCCATTATCGCGTGAAAAGGTAACAAACATACAGACAGACAGACAGAAAAAAATTCAAAAAAGCGATTTTCGGTTTCGAGATGGTTAATTATACATGTTAGGACCAATTATTTTTGGAAAAGCAAAAATTACCAGAAAAATTTCGGCTACAGATTTATTATTAGTACAGATACGTAAAATAGTTATGTGTATATTGTAGACATTTATTATTGACTACATTCTTTTCCTATTTCTGAAAATAAGCATTCAAAAGTGAACCAAGTGCTTAACTCTACACATTTTGCATTGGTTTATTCACGTCCAGTGCTTTTCTTTATGAAAATGACTCTTAATCCTACCACTATCAAAGAACAATTAATTTCTTCCTTCTCTAAGGATAGTGACCAACTCGCTTAGTCTTGAGGCAGTTTAGACTCTGAATATTTGCAATGTAAACAAAAATTATTTTCCTAATACAGCAATTAATTTATCTGAAACATAGAGTTCTGGAGATATGATACTCAATATATATAAAATCCGTCCAATATATTAGTAGAAATTTCTGTACACAGAGAGACTAGGGTAGTTATAAAATTATTATATTTTCATGTACATCATTCCCCCGAAGAAAATGACTCGTATATACCGGGTATGAAGAAAATCTATCAAATAGTTTCGAAGAAATCGCTGTACACAGACAGACTAGTTATGAAGTTATTATATTTCATGTACATCATTCCCTGATAAATTGACTTGTAGATCTTTAATATTAACGAAATTCATTGATAGTTTACTAGAAATCTCTGTACTCAGACAGACCAGTACCAAATTATTACATTTCATGTACATCATTCCCTGATAAATTGACTCGTAGATACTGAATATGAACAAAATCCGTCCAATAGTTTAGTAGAAATCGCTGTACACAGACAGACTAGTACTAAAATTATTATATTTCATGTACATCATTCCCTGATAAATTGACTCGTAGATACTGAATATCAACAAAAATCCGTCCAATAGTTTAGTAGAAATCGCTGTACAGACAGACTAGTACTAAAATTATTATATTTCATGTACATCATTCCCTGATAAATTGACTCTTAGATACTGAATATGAACAAAATCCGTCCAATAGTTTAGTAGAAATCGCTGTACACAGACAGACTAGTACTAAAATTATTATATTTCATGTACATCATTCCCTGATAAATTGACTCGTAGATACTGAATATGAACAAAATCCGTCCAATAGTTTAGTAGAAATCGCTGTACACAGACACTAGTACTAAAATTATTATATTTCATGCACATAATACTTATTCCTGATAAATTGACTCGTAGATACTGAATATCAACAAAAATCCGTCCAATAGTTTAGTAGAAATCGCTGTACACAGACAGACTAGTACTAAAATTATTATATTTCATGTACATCATTCCCTGATAAATTGACTCGTAGATACTGAATATCAACAAAAATCCGTCCAATAGTTTAGTAGAAATCGCTGTACACAGACTAGTACAGACAGACAGACTAGTACTAAAATTATTATATTTCATGTACATAATTCCCTGATAAATTGACTCGCAGATACTGAATATGAACAAAACTCCGTCCAATATTTTAGTAGAAATCGCTGTACACAGACAGACTAGTACTAAAATTATTATATTTCATGTACATCATTCCGTGATAAATTGACTCGTAGATACTGAATATGAACAAAACTCCGTCCAATAGTTTAGTAGAAATCGCTGTACACAGACTAGTACTAAAATTATTATATTTCATGTACATCATTCCCTGATAAATTGACTCGTAGATACTGAATATGAACAAAACTCCGTCCAATATTTTACTAGAAATCGCTATACACAGACAGACTAGCACTAAAATTATTATATTATATTTCATTACCTGATAAGTTGACTCGTAGATACTGAATATGGTCCCGCGCCAAGGCGTCGTGGTCTACGGCATCCTGTCTAGGACTCGCGTTACGGAATGCGCGCTGGTTCGAGTCCTCCTGGGGAAGAAATTTTCTGATGAAATTTCGGAAAGTGTATGGGACCGGTGCCCACCCAGCATCGCGAAACACTGTTTGGGGACCTACGATAGACTAGTAGCAAAATCCAGTTACGAAAGCCAGCTATAACGGTGGAGGAATCATCGTACTAAAAACACGATACCTCCACTTTGGTTACACAGATGATCGTCTAAAATTATTTTTTCAGTACATCTGGTCGGTCATGGTTTAAATGGGCTATAGATACTGAATATGAACAAAATCCGTCCAATAGTTTAGTAGAAATCTTTGTACACAGACTAGTACTAAAATAATTATATTTCATGTACGTCATTACCTGATAAATTGACTCGTAGATACTGAATAATCAACAAAATCCGTCCAATAGTTTAGTAGAAATCGCTGTACACAGACAGACTAGTAGTAAAATTATTATATTTCATGTACATCATTCCCTTATAAATTGACTCGTAGATACTGAATATGAACAAAACTCCGTCCAATAGTTTAGTAGAAATCGCTGTACACAGACAGACTAGTACTAAAATTATTATATTTCATGTACATCATTCCCTGATAAATTGACTCGTAGATACTGAATATGAACAAAATCCGTCCAATAGTTAGTAGAAATCGCTGTACACAGACAGACTAGTACTAAAATTATTATATTTCATGTACATCATTCCCTGATAAATTGACTCGTAGATACTGAATATCAACAAAATCCGTTCAATAGTTTAGTAGAAATCGCTGTACACAGACTAGTACTAAAATTATTATATTTCACGTACATCATTACCTGATAAGTTGACTCGTAGAGACTGAATATGGTCCCGCGCCGTGGCGTCGTGGTCTCCGGCATTCTGTCTAGCACTCGCGTTACGGAATTGCACTGGTTCGAGTTCACCTGGGGAACAAAATTTCTTATGAAATTTCGGCCAGTGTATGGAACCGGTGCCCACCCAGCATCGCGATGCAATTGGGGAGCTACGATAGGTAGCAAAATCCGGTTATGAAAGCCAGCTATAACGACTGGGGGAATCAGACGATACCTCCATTCTGGTTGGATGATCGTCCACCTCTGCCTTTGCATATGGATTGAGGCCAGAGACGAATGGTCGGTCATAGATACTGAATATGAACAAAATTCATCCAACAGTTTACTAGAAATCTCAGTACTCAGACAGACTAATACTAAAATTATTATATTTCATGTACATAATTCTGTGATAAATTGACTCGTAGATACTGAATATGAACAAAATCCGTCCAATAGTTTAGTAGAAATCGCTGTACCCAGAGTAGTACTAAAATTATTATATTTCATGCACATAATACTTTATTCTCTGATAAATTGGCTCGTAGATATTGAATATGAACAAAATCCGTCCAATAGTTTAGTAGAAATCGCTGTACACAGACAGAGTAGTACTAAAATTATTATATTTCATGCACATAATACTTTATTCTCTGATAAATTGGGTAGATATTGAATATGAACAAAATCCGTCCAATAGTTTAGTAAGAAATCGCTGTAACACAGACAGACTAGTCCATTCTGGTAAAATGATTATATTTCATGCACATAATACTTTATTCTCTGATAAATTGGCTCGTAGATATTGAATATGAACAAAATTCGTCCAATAGTTTAGTAGAAATCTCTGTACCCAGACTAGTACTAAAAATTATATTTCATGCACATAATACTTAATTCTCTGATAAATTGCTCGTAGATATTGAATATCAACAAAATTCGTCCAATAGTTTAGTAAAAATCGCTGTACACAGACAGACTAGTACTAAAATTATTATATTTCATGCACATAATAAATTATTCTCTGATAAATTGGCTCGTAGATATTGAATATGAACAAAATTCGTCCAATAGTTTAGTAAAAATCGCTGTACACAGACAGACTAGTACTAAAATTATTATATTTCATGCACATAATACTTTATTCTGTGATAAATTGACTCGTAGATATTGAATATGAACAAAATTCGTCCAATAGTTTAGTAGAAATCGCTGTAGACACAGACTAGTACTAAAATTATTATATTTCATGCACATAATACTTTATTCTCTGATAAATTGACTCGTAGATACTGAATATGAACAAAATTCGTCCAATAGTTTAGTAAAAATCGCTGTACACAGACAGACTAGTACTAAAATTATTATATTTCATGCACATAAATTATTCTGTGATAAATTGACTTTTAGATACTAAATTCGTCCAGAAATTGATATGCACTCATACCGAAGAGTACAGGTATTTTCTTCAGTGTCATAGATGCTTAAGATTTGTATTTGTGCTAAAATCTTGAATTCAATGTTAAAATATTGTTATACTTTCTCTTTTTACAGGCTTAGCTCATACAGTGAAAAAAAATATATCCAAAATCACCTTCTCTTTCTACAAGCCTACTTGATACAATGGAAAAATAAATTTCAAAATCAAGCGCAGATATTCAGCTTCTATTTCCTATATCAGAAGTCCTCTTCTATGCGAACTGAAGCACGGAGACATTTAAGACTAAAAGGGTATGGCCAAAATCTGTTTGTTTTGAAATCACAGTCTCTTGTTTACGCGTAAATTACAGAGCTAAATAACAATGAAAGTGCTTTAAATAGTCCAGTGATATTTGTACAGCTTGACGCGTTAAAAATTCCTCGCAAATTGTTTGAATATGTGGCATTCTTGTCCCCAGCGTCAGCGCAGCATTTCGAAGCTGTCGATGAGTGTCGCGTAAACTGCGGATTTCAGATCACTCCACAGGGAAGGTCAAGTGGGATCAGTGGAGTGGGACGGACCTCGTAGTGAACGCTGTTAAATGCAGCTTATACCACCGCGAACAGAATGTAATGGCTCAAACACTTGTCATGTTGAAACTTGCATGCTCTCTTCCTCAGGCAGGTGACTTCTGTCCACGAAAGGAACGCAGGTTCGATTCCAGCCAGTTTCTTTGAGACCTATCGCAGACAATGAAGCTTCGGAGTACATTTTTTGAGAAAATTGGTTATACTCTATATCATGTTTATGAAGTTTACGAAGAAAACGTCTGTTGGCTACGAAATAAAAACGCAGCAATTGAAGAATTTTATATTATAGCGAAATACTTTTCTACACTATGCAATTAGAGCAAACATGGCATATTCTTTTCGGAAAAGAAAGTTATCCAAAAGTGGAAGCATTCAGCAGCAGTAACTGTATGAATGCTAAGAGAGTCAGAGGATATGAAGATGAGAGAAAGGAATAAAAACGAGAGACGAAAGAAAATGAAAAAATGAAGATGAGTGAGAGAAAGAAATAATAAATTGGGAGAAGGGCGGTAAGAGTAGAAAGAAGTTAAGAAAATGAAGATGAGAAAAGAAAGAATAATATGAGAGAAAACAGGAAATGAGCAAATGAAGAATAACTTATAATAGAAAGGATAAACTGAGAAAAGGAAAATGAGAAAATAAAGGTGAGAGAAGTAAAGAAGAATAAATTGGGAGGAGAAAGGTGAGAAAGAAAATAAAATGAAGATGAGAGAAAGAAATAATGAAATGAAAGAAGGTGAAAGAAAGAACATTAAAAAATGAAGATGAAAGAAAGAAAGAAGAAAGAAAGAATTGATAAGAAGGAAGACCAGAGTAGGAAGAAATTAAGAACACGAAGATGAGAAAAAGAAGGAATAAAATGAGAAGAAAGAAAATGAAAAATATGAGATTAAAATAAATTGAAAAAAGAAAGAAAATTAGGTTGAAAGAAACGAAGAAAAAATTGATAGAAGGAACATGAGAGCAGAAAGAAAATGAGAAATTGAAGATGAGAGAAAGAATGAATTGAAAGAAGGAAGTTGAGAGAAACAGAAAATAAACTGAGAAAATGAAGACGAGAAAAAAGGAAAAAATGGAGAGAAAGGCAAAAGAAAATGAGAAAAAGACGAGAGTAGGAAAGAGAGAATAAACTGAGAGATAAAATAAAATAAGAAAATGAAGATGAAAGAAGGACAAAAATTAGATACTGATGAGAGGAAGAAAGAGTAAAATCAGGTAGGGAAAGTGAGAGAAAAATGGAGAGAGAGAGAGAAGGAAAATGGCAAAAGAAGAAAGAATAATATTGAGAATTAAAGATTAAATTTGACGAAAGCAAGAAGAAAGTGAAAACAATTATGAAAGCAGAAACAGGAGAGGAGAATGGTGAGAATGAAAACGATGAAGAGTTTAATGGCGGAAATAATGCTGTACCAAAATATGAAACACAAGTCCCCGTGATCTGTAGGCAACTTCTCTTGCAACTCTGTTTAGCAGATTGCCAAGTACTTTTCTAGCAGGCGTTTAACAGCACCATATTTATACAGAAGAGTGCAGTACAACTAGTAAGTCAAACAGAACGTAAACAATTAAGCTAATACATCTAACCTTTGGAACTATATGAAACTAATCACAAAGAGAAATGGCGGTTATTTGTTGGTTTTTTTACAAAAATTGTTATGATCTGCACAACAGTTCCGCAAAAACTGAGTTCACTCATCGCGACGGATGCGAGTGAATAATCTTCATTCATAATCTTTCTTTCATCTTTTTCATTTCCCTCCATCCACATATTTTCCTCTCTCCTTTCTCCATCTTCTTTCATATCCCTCTTTCTCCTTACATCTTCCCCTGTCACCTTCTCTCCCTCTTTTCGCCTTCCTCCTTTTCTCTCCATTCGCCTTCCTCCCTCTCCTTTAGCATTCTTCTATCTCCTTTCCTCTTCCTCCATCTCCTTTCGCTTTCCCCTCATTCCACGCTCCTCCCCCTCCTTCCATCATCCTATCTCTCCTTTCACCTTCCACTTCCTTCCACCTTAAACTTCATCCTTTTGTTTTCCCCTTACTTTCATCTTCATCTTTCCCCTTTCACCATCCTTTCACCTTCCTCTTCCTCCTTTTACCTTCGTCTTCATTCTTTTGCCTTCCTCATCATCCTTTCACTTTTCTCTTCAAATTCTTTTCGAGCAGATAAATAAGTTTTAAAGTTTTAATGGTTACCACGATTGGTTTAAACATGCATTAAAACCAGACGTAAATGCAAGTTTGAACCAATAAATTACTGAGGTTTGCGTTAGATTAAATAGTTTAGGAAGTTGTATACTTATTATGTATAACTACTTTTTGTATATAGATCAATTTTAAATTATTAAGTTTATACTTTCGTGAACTAATATCAAATAAATCTATCATCTTCCTTTCAACTTCCTCTTTCTCCTTTCACCTTGCTCTTCATCCTTTCATCTTTATCTTTATTTTTCACTCTCCTCTTCATCCTTTCGCTTTCCTCTTTCTTTCTTCTCCACCTTTCTCTTCCCTCTTTCATCTTCCTCTTTTCACATTTCTCTCCCCCCTTTCATCTTCGTCTCCATTCTTTCACCTTTCTCATTATCCTTTTGTTTTCCTCTTCATCTTTTCGCTTTCTTCTTCATTCCATCTTCATCTTAATCCCTTCAACTTCGTCTTCCTACTTTCACCTTCCTCTTTATCCTTCTGCTTTCCTTTTCATTCTTTAGCTTTCCTCTTCCTTTAATCTTCATTTTCCTACTTTACCCCTCTCTCTTCCTCCTTTCACCTTCCTCTTCCTCCTTTCACCTTCCACTTCCTCCTTTCACATTCCACTTCCTCCTTTCACCATCCTACTCCTTTCATCTTCTTCTTCCTCCTTTCATCTTCCTCTTCCTCCTTTCACCTTCCACTTCCTCATTTCACCTTCCACTTCCTCCTTTCACCATCCTCCTTCTTTCACCTTCCACTTCCTCCTTTCACATTCCACTTCCTCCTTTCACCATCCTCCTCCTTTCACCTTCCACTTCCTCCTTTCACATTCCACTTCCTTTCACCATTCTCCTCCTTTCATCTTCCTCTTCCTCCTTTCAACTTCCTCTTCTTTCTTTCACCTTGCTCTTCATCCTTTCATCTTTATCTTTATTCGTTCACTCTCCTCTTCATCCTTTCGCTTTCCCCTTTCTTTCATCTCCATCTTCCTCTTTTCACATTTCTCTTCCTCCTTTTATCTTCCCCTCTATTCTTTTGCCTTTCTCATCATCCGTTTGCTTTCCTCTTCATCTTTTCGCTGTCTTCTTCCTTCCATCTTCATCTTAATCCTTTCAACTTCGTCTTCATCCTTTCGCTTTCCTTTTCATCCTTTGGCGTTCCTCTTCCTTCGATCTTCATTTTCCTCCTTTACCCCTCTCTTCCTCCTTTCACCTTCCACTTCCTACTTTCACCTACCACTTCCTCCTTTCACCTTCCTCTTTCTCCTTTTATCCCATTCCTTCTCTCATAATCTTCCTTCTTTCATTCTCCAGTCTTCAAAACGTAGAGTGCTTTAAGACTTTACAAAAGACATGACTCTACCAAAAGCTAAGTTACTCCACAAAAATGTGAGTTGCTAGGGTAGCGACGCACGCCCTTCTTGTCCTCACAGCCAGCACTCAGACAGACGCTCGCACTCCAAGATTTCATTAATTAATAATCATTTTGTTAGCTCGATTCCATCTAAATGGGTTTGACTAAATTTTCATCTCAACTAGTAGCATAGGAAGTTGAGTGAGGTGAGGTGAGGTGAGGTGAGCTGTGGAGGAGGAGGGGCAAACATACCTCTTAACACACTTGCTAGGGAGGGGCTCTCACAACTTCGGTCCCCTGGCACCTAACCTCCCCATCAATCATGCATTAACTCATACAGATATGAGAAGCCCTCTGAAAATTGTGGTTATGAGAAGGGGACGAATTCAAAATTTACAATATAAAAGTTTATACGAGATCAGGCACCTCCTCTGTGTCGGCTCAACGGGAAAATTAAAACAATAAGAAACATTATACAGTGCCTCATATCACCACGGTTTTCAAGAACAATTTATTTAGCAATATTTAAGTCTATAAATACTTAAATATGCTATAATTGGTCGGGGAAAAAGTGCTAAATCACATCTTAATCCGCTGTCTTTGCTTCAGAATAATTAAAATTTCTTTGTCAAAACCTGTTCATTATCCAAAAATTTTAACTTTTTCATAATTTTGTGTTCATAATATTGAACTAAACTATAATTCAATCTTGTTGAACTTCATAAAAATCGTTGTATAAAGTTGCATAACAGTACATAATTTTTAGTAAGTTATTTTACGACGTTTTATCAACAGCTTAGGTTATTTAGCGTCTGAATGAGACGAAGGTGATAATGCCGGTGAAATGAGTCCGGGGTCCAACACCGAAAGTTACCCAGCATTTGCTCATATTGGGTTGAGGGAAAACCCCAGAAAAAACCTCAACCAGGTAACTTGCCCCGATCGGGAATCGAACACGGGCCACCTGGTTTCACGGCCAGACGCGCTAACCGTTACTCCACAGATGTGGACAATAGTACATCATGCAACGAGCCTATAATGGTAGTAATTAAGACGCGAGTATGTTTATGAAACGAGCGTCTTAATTACCATTATAGTTAAGTTTCATACGACTTTTTATGCTCGACCATATTTCTAACTTGAAATTATTCATAAGTATTCATGTTATTCTTATCTGACTGAGGAGCGGAACTGACCTAGCGCAATACCTCGTAAATTGTGAGATGTGCGCAGACGCGAAAGTATTGATTTTTTCCGAGAAACAAATGTCAACATTGACCTTGATATAATATAGAGAGTAAAATAAAAATTAATATTGATATAACTTGAAATTGAATTAGATATTGAAAAACGAGATGACAAATTGAATTTATTTGAATATTATTTACAATTAACGCTAATTATTAATCTAATCTCACGCTAAATATTAATCTAATCTCGCGCTAGGTCTTTCGATTGCATATCCGAGAATAATCGATACTTGCGCTTTCATATTGCTACAATGGTATTTTCTGATTGGTGGAACACCTGAACTTTAATGAATAGGTGTAATTTAATGAGGTCCATTAAAGGGCTGCTACCAGGTGTATAATTACTACATTTCGGCATGGTCGAGCATAAAGGTATAAAGATGGTATACAACTATACAAACATTTCATAATAGGCGAAATATGTTACCTCGTTTACTTTAACCAAAATATAACACAAAATCTGGGCAGATTCATTCTTCATATTATGGACCAGTATTATAAAATGCGTTTATTAAAATAATTAAAACTGCAGTTATGGGAAGGGGACGAATTCAACATTTTGCAATATAAAGGTTTATATGAGATCAGGCACCTCCTGTGTGTCGGCTCAACGGACAGGAAACTATATTTGAAGTACGTAGTGTCAAAAGTAACCTAAATAAATTTAGTGTGAAACAGTAACTATGTTGCCATTACTTTTCGAATGCCCTAGTATTAATTTAATAGATAACTTGCAACAGGACAAGGCCAGGTGCCTATCTCTTGTAGTTAACGATGATTTTCAGTAAGAGAATTAAATATTATACGCCAGTGCTCTGAAAACAGTCACATTCTATTGGAACCCCATTTTAATTCTTTAAATTGAAACTGTTCATTATTTTACCTTTTCCTATATGCCTACATATTTTTTGTTATTTTCTTTTGTCAACTACTGTTTTCTTCTTATGCAGTTTTACTATCAAATTTTAATTATATCACGTAATATCTGATATTATATTATGTAAATGGAATCTGCCCCAAGCATGACCATTTGGTCTTTTAGTTGCAGGCTGTATACTTACTTACTTACTACTGTCTTTTAAGTAACCCAGAGAGTCATTGTCGCCCTCACATAAGCCCGCCATCGGTCCCTATCCTGAGCAAGATTAATGCAGTCTCTACAATCACATCCCACCTTCCTCAAATCCATTTTTATATTATCCTCTCATCTACGTCTCGGCCTCCCCAAAGATCTTTTTCCCTCCGGTCCCCAACTAACACTCTATATGCATTTCTGGATTCGCCCATACGTGCTACACGTCCTACCCATCTGAAACGTGTGGATTTAATGTTCCTAATTATGTCAGATGAAGAATACAATGCGTGCAGTTCTGCGTTGTGTAACTTTATCCATTCTCATGTAACTTCATCCCTTTTAGCTCCAAATATTTTCCTGAGAACGTTATACTCAAACACCCTTAACCTCTGTTCCTCTCTCAAAGTGAGAATCCAAGTTTCACAACCATAAAGAACAACCGGAAATATGACTGTTTTTGTAAATTCTAACTTTCAGCTTTTTGAGAGCAGGCTAGAGAAAAAAGTTTCACAACCGAATCATAACAGGCATTTCCCATATTTATTCTGCGTTTAATTTCCTCCCGAGTATCATTTATATTTGTTATGTTGCTCCAAGATATTTGAATTTTTCCATCTCTTCGAAGGATAAATCTCCAATTTCTATAGTTCCATTTCGTTCAATCTTCTGGTCACGAGACATAATCATATACTTTCTCTTTTCGGGATTTACTTCCAAACCTATCGCTTTACTTGCTTCAAGTTAAATTTCCGTGCTTTCCCTAATCGTTTGTGGATTTTCTCCTAACATATCACGTCATCCGTATAGACAAAAAGCTGATGTAAACCGATCAATTCCAAACCCTGCCTGTTAACCTGGACTTTTCTAATGGCATATTCTAGAGCGAAGTTAAAAAGTAAAGGTGATAGTGCATCGCCTTGCTTTAGCCCGCAGTGAACTGGAAAAGTATCAGAAACTGACCTATACGGACTCTGCTGTACGTTTCACTGAAACACATTTTAATTAACCGAACTACATTCTTGGGAATAATAAATTAAATAATAATATTATATAAAACTTCTCTCTTAACCGAATCATACGCCTTTTTGAAATCTATGAATGACTTATGTACTGTACCCTTATACTCCCATTTTTTTTTTCAAAATCTGTCGAATACAAGAAAATCTTATCAATCCTTTAACCTCTATTACTCTCTCTAAGTAAGAGTCGAAGTTTGACAGCCATACAGAACAACCGGTAATAAAATTGTTTTATAAATTCTAACTTTAAGATTTTTTATGAACAGGCTGGATGACAAATGCTCGTCAACGGAATAATAATACGCATTTCCCATATTTATTATGCGTTTAATTTCCTCCCGAGTGTCATTTTATATTTGTTACTGTAGCTCTAGATATATGAATTTTTCCACCTATTCAAAGGATAAATTTCCAATTTTTATATTACCATTTCGTACAATATTCTGGTCACGAGACATAATCATAAACTTTGTCTTTTCGGGATTTACTTCCAAACCTATCTCTTTACTTGCTTCAAGTAAAATTCCCATGTTTTCCCTAATACTGCGTGTTCAGTTCAAAGTGAGTCATGGCTCGCCGTATGCCGTCATGTAGCTAGCCGATGAGCCTAGAGAATTCAATCTTCCTACACTTCCGCAAAGGCGTATTACCTATGTGCCAGAGCAGTTGCCTAGCAAGTACGGCGTTCATTCTGAAGAGTGCGTTCCGATACGTACGGTAACACCGGTAGTGGCAGGAATGTGAACTGTTTGGAAACACGTACTGAGGTGAGTTTTTTTTCTTACTGTCGGGATATGGCGAGAGGGTTAAGACGATTACTTACGCATTTGTTGACAGTAACTTCGACGGTCAACATGGACACGGATCATTTGATTTGTGTTGTGGAATGTTGCGGTACAACTTGCCCGCGCAAAACACAGTTCGAAAGAGGTTATGGTAGCACACAGACCGTACAGACCGCCATCTGTTGCTACGACGTTCAAGTTATACCGTACACGTTCTCAAGTTCAGATTGAACGCCTTAAATAATAGGCAACTTCTCTGACATAAAAGCTGAAACTCGCTTCAAATCGCTGGCTCACAACAGTGACGTCATGACACTTTGAAATGAACACCTAGTAGTTTGTTTAGTAAAATTGTGTGTAAGTAATTTGTAACTTCAAGTTGAAATTTCAAATTTGAAGAACGTGTACTTTTACGAACAAGTAAATCCATTCCTTTTTTTTTTTTTTTTTTTTCGTTGTTGGTAACTCTATAACATCTATTAGATGATTTATACTAACAGATGGAGTTACTTGTCAACAATGTGACACTGAAACGTGTGTTCAGGTTACTGCCCAGCGACAGTCCTGATGTATTTTTACATTTGTGATGATTGGTTAATTAACATTAACCCGGCACACTCACATTCATACAAATTTCCAGACTCTAGACACCCAGGGAATTCCTCTTCTTCAAGAGAAATTCACAGAGAGACGAGCCCAGGAATCGAACGGGACCTCCTGATCTGGAATCCAGCATGCTGACCAACACACCACGGAGGCAGTCAAGTTGAAATTTCAAATTTTAAGAACGTGTACTTTTACGAACAAGTAAATCCATTCCTTTTTTTTTTTTTTTTTTCGTTGTTGGTAACTCTATAACATCTATTAAATGATTTATGGTTGTGCTAGCAGATGGAGTTACTTGTCAACAATGTGACACTGAAACGTGTGTTCAGGTTACTGAACAGCGACAGTCCTGATGTATTTTTACATTTGTGATGATTGGTTAATTAACATTAACCCGGCACACTCACATTCATACAAATTTCCAGACTCTAGACACCCAGGGAATTCCTCTTCTTCAAGAGAAATTCACCGAGAGACGAGCCCGGGAATCGAACCCGGGACCTCCTGATCTGGAAGCCAGCATGCTGACCAACAGACCACGGAGGCAGTCAAATCCATTCCCTGCACTAGTCTTCATTGCTGACGCAGTGTTGCCAACTGGACGGAAATTCCGTCAAAACTGACGGAATTCCAACATAGCGGACGGGAAAAAAAATGGCTTTGACGGGGGACGGATTTTCTGGCGGAAATTACGATTTACATCGTCTTTTGAGATTTTCAGCTGATGTCATTTTTAACTGTTTATTTTTTGGAGATTTTACCTTTTATTTGAACGGCCCTGCCTGCTGCTACTATGTTTAAGAATTCTCTGCTCCAGAGTTCCTCGTAATCAAGTTAGATGTTGACGAATCATTATTTTAATCAGGATTGGTAAGTAAGTTGCGTTAGAATAGGGTCATTTTTTTAATTTTGACGGATTCTGACGGATTTCCAGGTGTTATACTGACGGGGATACAATGTATGTGTTGGCAACACTGTGCTGACGACTGCATTTTCTATTTACGATGCTCACTCACTCTTTACCATGACTACTAGCACATTCATATAGTTCTGCGTACTTGCTAAAGACAATGACTAATACAGAATATGGATCTGCTGATACGCTGCACAAAACCTCGCCGGCAGTACCACGCCATACTCTGACAGTATAAAAACCGGCGAAAGAGCCCTCAAAAGTGGTCCATTGTTAAAACGGTGTGGCTGAGATCGATTTCTGATCAGCTCAAAGAGGAGTTGATGCGCAGAATAAGCATATTTACCTTCATGCTCTACTTTCATTATTATTTTCCATTCCTGTGCCCATTCAGGAACTCTGAACCCCCTCCTCCTGTTCCAATAACCTCGTATGTAAAAGAATAGCTCCAAAACGTGACGTAATTGCACTCAATCAGTCGCCCGTAGACAAAAAGTTGAATAACGAACAAGGGTACCTCGACAGCTGCCTTCAACAAAAGCGAAGCATTGTTCTCTAGCAGACAGAAATGAGCTTATAAAAACACCGAATCATCTGTTGACGGGTGATGAGTAATGGCACTTGTTCAACTCCCATCGGCAATCAGTTATTTCGCACCTTCACTCTCCGTATTTTCTGTTACGGTAACATGTATAGATTTCACATCTCGTCAAAAGTGCGTCCTCTCGATGGGAATTATGGTATAATCTCATATAATTATTCCGATACTTAAGGAAACGTTTAATATTCTTCTCAGTTACCGGTTCGGCTGAGGCACCTGCCTGCGCTCGGGTATGGGTTCGATTCCCGCTTCGGCTGATTACTTCGTTAAGGTGTTTCCGAGGCTTTCCCCAACTATAAAGCGAATGTCAGGTAACACAGCCCTGCAAACTTAAAAGTCAGAAAAATTTTTCTAAAAAATCATGCTACATTTATAGTTTCTTGGGGTTCTGAATCCAAAACCGAGCTATCCATCGACACTTTAACCAATGTGAATGTAGCATTATTGAATTTAATATGAAAAAATGAAGTGAAACATGTCATGTGGCAAATATTAAAGTATACATCTTGATCACACAACTTTTAACACTATATCACTTTGGAATATGTATTATGTCTTTCACGTGTTAAATTTTACTGTACCTGGTTAACATGTTTCGGCTTGCTATTGGCCTTCTTCGGAACTGGCTCTTGCTTGTCTTGGCGCCTTTTGTTTTGTTTCCTGTGGGGGTGTGTTTGTGTAGTGTAATGTGGAGTCAAAGAGTGTGTGTGTTCTGAAATTGAGTTGTGTGTTGAGAATTTCATTTGGGTGTGTTTTTGTGTGTTTGTATATTTCGTATTGTTCTAGTGTGTTGAGTTTCTGGTTTTTGGTTGGATGTGTAGAATTTCCATGTCTGTTGATGTCTCTGTATGTGTGGTTAGCATTTGTGATGTGTTCTGCATATGTGGAAGTCTTTGGTAATTTTTAATGGCTGTGATGTATTCTTTGTAACGTGTTTGAAATGATCTGCCTGTCTGTCCTATGTAGAAGTTGTTGCAGGTGTTGCATTTGAGTTTGTATATGGCTGTGTGGTTGTATTTATTTGTTTATGTTTGTGTGTTGAGATGTTTTTGTAGAGTGTTATTTGTTCTGTATGCGATGTTGTAATTTAATTTCTTGAATGAGGTTGCAACCATGTGTGTGTTTTGTTTTCGTATGTTAGTGTGATGTATTTTTTGTGTTCTTGTGTTTGTGTTATATTCTTATGTTTTCTGTGATTATGTTTTGTTTCTCGTATTATGTTGTCTATTATGTTGGGGTTGTATCCGTTTTCTTGTGCTATGGATTTACACACTTAGATGCGTGCAGAAAAGCTAATCATATCCAACACAAAGCTTGCCAGTAGGGACTAAATCTCCGTGGCGACTACATCATAGATAACACTGAACAAATCCAAAAAACTTCTTCGTTATCATCTAAAAGCAGATCGATGAAGAGATTGATCGAGACAGTTAACAGACCACGCGGACTATGACGATGTCTTACTCGTCTGTAATACGACACCGATGATGATGTTGATGATGGTGATTAGGGGTGGATGATGAAAAGTCATCTTATTTTTCACATTAGGACAATGTCCATTAATATAGAAATCTTTCTATGTTAATATCAACTAAAAAAATAATTTCTTATAATGCATTTTCGACGTTTTTGAACTAATAGGTCATTTTTATATTTTTTCGGCATTTTTTGGTCATTTTTAATAGTTTGAAGAACTTTTAGATCATTTGGAATGCATTTTACTTTTTCTTTTTACTGATAGGCCTGTTAAATATTTTTCTAAGCAAATAGATCAGTAGTAATTATCTACCGAATAAGTGAATAACATTGAAGTTTGAGTTTTGTAGTTTGGAACAAACTCTAAAGTCCATCCCTCATTCCAATGAAGGTTTCACCTCACACAACAGAAGTAATATAAAATGCTTGACAACAGCTTAGTTTAAGTGAGGGCTTTCACCGCTACTGTTCTTTTGTCGGTACGAGAGTGTCTTTAGAATTTGTTTCGAATGGAGGAAACTTTCACCGTGTCATGGACAGGACGTTGTGTCCCCAACATGGTTCGGAAGGGATATCTACTGTAGTAAACAGTATTTTCAACACAAAGACTGCAAGAATGCACTCTGCGCTCACAATTTGTTTTGTCATTTAGACAATCTCCAACTGGAAGGTCTGGTAACGAAAGTAAAGGGCGGAAGGAGGAGGACACGGAGAATGAAGCCACTGACATGGACCACCATCGATTGAAACATATTGTAAACCCTCATTAAAATCTATAGTTTTCCCTTAAAACCTTCATTTTTTGCATGCTCTTTTTCTTTATCTTAGCCAATTTCAAGGAAGTTGCCTCCTCTTTCCGAGATATGCAGGGCAGTCATTCAAACAAGGTGATTAATTTTTAAGAAGTTTTGATGTGAGTACTTTGAATAATATTTAAATGTCATTTTTTTTATTTTACGTCATTTTTCCATTAGTTTAAGGGCAATTTAGTGATCATTTTAAGTAGATTTTTAGATGATCAACATTCGCCCCCTAATGATGATGATGATGATGATGATGATGATCAGGCTTCGAGACTTCGGACCCAATAGAGCAGTTTAGTGGGAAATCCGCATAACGGCGTACTGAGTATAGTGGTAAAGCGTACAGTGGGTGGGGTACTGTAGAATGAATGACAACAAATACACAGAGAAAAACGCTCTGGATTTGAAGGTTCTCACTAATAATTTGGTTTTCATACATATCCATTTTCAAACTGTGTCTGAAACTATTACAGGGTTAGAAAGGTCAGAGCAAGAGATACCGGAAGCCCTAAAATTAATTTAAAAAATGACGCAGAGAAATAATGAGACACCAAATACACCGGTTACTGAACGTGTAAAACAGAAGTGGAAATCAATTTTATGTAAAAATAACGGATATGGAACATTGTGTAACATAAACAGCAAATTAGTGGGCATAGAGTCACCCGAGAATAATGGACTGTCTCTTAGAGACTGCAATGATGTTAGGTTTTCTCGTTTTGTTCCTATCACGTCATGCGACGTAGAGCGCAGCTTTCCACAGTACAAACTTCGGCAGATAACCGAAAAAGATTTACGTTTGAGACACTGAAAATGTATCTTGTAGTACATTGCAATTCGGTAATGTAACTGCACTTCCTAAAGACGACCAATAGGATAAATGAAAAAATTAAAATTGCAAATGCTTATTTCCACCATTAACACTGTGTATAATTAAACACAAATGCTTATAAAAGACAGGAGAATAAATGCTTTTCACATTCTTTTGACATTGTTATTGTGTAATGTATATTTACTTTCAGAATGTCCATGTGCGTGCGTTTCCCCATACTACCGTACTCTACTCTAAATAGCAACGTTGTTACCTCAACACATCTCTACCTACCTGCAGCGAGTCAACAACCTATAGTGCATGCACAGTAAACTTGTTGTATCGGGTTCAAAGTCTCGAAGCCTGATGATGATGATGATGATGATGATGATGATGATGATGATGATGATGATTATAAACATTCCGTTGATTCTGAATAGTGTCAATACTTCAAAAGCGTCATCAAATGAAGAATGCAGTGTCAGACAGCCTTGACTGACGCACTTCTTATGTGCTCTAGGAGTTCGTACGTCAAGACATCCCGCTGGCATGATGGGTTTGTGCAAGATAGCATAAAAATGAAGGGGAGTAAGATAGGGGCTGGGTCAGCAGTGTCGGGCCTGATGGCTGCGACAAGCTTTCTCCAGATTGGAGACGTCTCCCGATAGCACATATTTCCGTCTCGCTATAAAAGCAGTTTTTTGTCGAACCTGACAGTTGCTTCGAGGAACCTATAAACCAGTGAGGCCAGTATCAAAATAATTTATCGTCTCCTCAGACGCCTGCCATTGATGAATGGCAATTCCTTATCCAACATTCGTTTTAAATTATAAAGCGCCTTCACAGAAAATTAAATGATACGGAGCAATGGTGCAACTAGATGGCCAGGAAATACACTAACAGTTAACTTAAGGCTGGTTCACAATAAACCGGAAACGAGAATCGGAACAAAAACGAAAACGGTAAAATAGTTAAAAATGTGTACATTTAAATGTGAGCATTCACAATTAACGAAAAGCTTGCCGGAGCCCGGGATCAGGAACGGAGAGTTGGCCAAGTTTCAACTTTGGCGTTCACGTTTCCGATCACAGCCCATTAGATTCATTCTTTTGCCATCTAAAAGCTATTTTGTCGTCGTATATTTTGTAGCAAGAAGACCGTGACATAACCTATGCATTATTTTGTTCTGTGCTGTGCAGCATGGAGCAAGTTTTATTTGATGAGATTCTAATATTGAGTGTTGAGGAAAAAAATCACGTTTACGATACGCGGCGCGCCTCCTATAAAGATGAGAAAATGAAGGCTTTAAATAGCTGCATCTTTGAACACCGATCGGAAGTGAATCATATTTTATACTGTATTGGTTGTATTACACACTATATATTCATGCTTCAATTCAATAACTACTGTTGTGTTCATTTTTGTTCTATTACAAATGTTTCTTCTCTAATTATTTTACGTTATGGTAGACTTAAAATAGGTTGTGATAATAAAGATGCATGGGCATATTCATAGTACCGCACCTAATGAAATGTTTCAGTTGAAATTTCGAAGTTGGTTAACCTGTGTTTATGTTGGCTGCCTTGTACTCATGAGACAACGCCATTGGTCAATTATACACAAATAACATCAAATGCGTAATATCGACTTTACATATCGTTATTGACATGCAAATCGATATGCATAGTCGTCTACGTTCTCGGTTTATTGTGAATCAAAAATTTTCATATTCACGTCCCCTGCTTCTCGTTTTCATTCTGGTTCTCGTTCCCGGTTTATTGTGAACCAGCCTTTACCCTGCAAGCGTTTCGTCCGTAATACGTCATAGGTGATCCCATAAATAACGCACAGAGTTACTTAAATGTTACATTTAATTTTTTCAATCTACTTATATAAACATCGTTCAAAATAATCCTCCTTGGAGTTCAATGACTGTTTCCCAACGTTGTGGTAGCTGTTGACTGACGTTTAATTCTCCTTTGAAGTTTATCTCTCGGATGCGTGAGGTCACAGCTGTGTTCTGGTCACTTAATGTTGCAAAACGCTCACCTCTAAGTGGATTTTTTAGTTTGGGGTAAAAGGTCATAATCAGGTGGATTCATGTCAGTAGGGAGGCTGAGAGAGTGCTTTCCTATTGTAATCGGTGAATATGTGAAGTTATTTTTCAGAATCACTTAAGTTGGTGTTTCTACTCTGTAAACACTAACCAAATATCTGCACTTCAGAAATCCTCAACGCAGAAAAGGATTCGGAAAGATTAACAACAGTAAATACATAGCGGAAGTTGATGATTGATAAACACACGGGCATTTCACACGCAGTTTTCAGCAAAATATTTTTTAAATCTCACGTAGAAAGTCTCCCCAAAGGTACATACTTTTAGTTTATATTAAGTTTAATTAATTTATTCCATTTTAATACTATAATAATAATAATAATTATTATTATTATTATTATTATTATTATTATTATTATTATTATTATGTTCGAAATTCCTGAATTGAAAATTAAGTTTCCGGTCATGAAGTTAATTTTTATACATCTTGATTACGCAACTTTTAACACTATATCACTTCGGAAAACGTATTATTTCTCTTTCTTGCGTTAAATTTTATATTACCTTGTTAACATGTTTCGGTCTACAGTAGAAGACCGACAGCAGGCCGAAACATGTTAACAAGGTAATATAAAATTTAACACAAGAAAAACAAATAATACGTTTTCCGAAGTTAAATTTTATACTGAGAACTAAAAAATGGGCACTCCGGTAAGCGAAATGCAAGGTTCTTTAGCTATACCATCGGGTGTCGATTGTAATGGTGATGGAAGTGGTGCATGGACGATAGTGGAAAAGATGTTGAATTTTAAAGGGAAAATTTTAAATCAAAAAAGGACAAAAAAGGGAAAGTTGTCACCAATAAAAAGGACTTCAAAGAGGACTATATTAATCCCCAAAACACACTTCAGCACACTCATGGATACACGTGGCACACACAATCTTACATTTATCTCTTCACAACATAAAGAAAGTGTTCTATTTTATATAGTAAAAAAAAGGGGCTTCAAAAAAGACTATATGGCTCCCTCAAAAGGGTGCTATTTTAATTAAAAAAAACACTTCAGCATATTCACGGATACACATGGCACACACATGGAGGTTGGTTGCGTCTCTTCTGATGGCTCTACTAGACGGGCTGATATCATCATAATTGATCGGCAGAAGGATAAGGGTGTCATTCTTGATCCCACAATCCGTTTTGAGATGCATGAGCAACAGCCACAAGAGGTGTGTCGTGAAAAACAAGTCATATATGAGCCTTGTTGTCAGCATCTTGGAGCACAATACCACATTACACATTGGACAGTTTTTGGGCTCATGTTCGGTGCCCGTGGCACGATCCCACGTGAAACTTTAAATCAACTTAAACAATACAACATTTCTGTTGCAACGATTGATGCCATAGGATCTCACGTGTTAAAATCATCCTTAGCTATAATTAGTAATCATTTGTACCCAACAAAATTTTTATTGTAAATGGTTTCCTACGTTTTCTTATCTTAATGTTTTTTTTTTCTTTCCAAGTGTCACAAAATTGTTTTGTTTACTTATTATTCTTTATGAATTGATTAGTAGGCCGATCTATCGAACCCTTATTTAGGGCGGCTTTTGTTTATACAAATTATCTCTTCTCTCTTCACGACATTAAGGAAAGTGTTCTATTTGATATAGTCAAAAAAGGACTATATTACTCCCTCAAAAGGGTGCTATTTTAATTGAAAACACACTTCAGTACATTCATGGATACACATAGCACACACAAGCTTATATTTATCGCTCCACAACATAAGGAAAGTGTTGTATTTGATCACATTCAACATTTCAATATGTTTGAATATGATTCAGCCTCTTTGAATGCAGAATGTCTTTATAAACAGAAAATGACCGCTCAACATCAACTGAAACCAGAGGTGAAAATTTTCTTTTTACCCTGAACTCTAAGTCAGCACACTTTATTAGTTTTTCGATGTCTAGAATCAGAAGAACGATATTTATTTTTACTTGCTCAGGAAGTTATAGGCTTATAGGAAAAAATATAGGAAAATTATGTAAATGTTTGCGATATTCTGTCAAAAAAGGACCAAAATAAGAGATACTTTTAAAAATGGGGGGGAAAAAAAAGGGAATACGGACTGAAAAAGGGGGAAAAGGGAATATGGACTAAAAAGGGGGAAAAGGAATATGGGACTGAAAAAAGGGAAGTCAAAACAACATAATTTGGTCGGTGGAAGATAGTTTTGAACTCGTAATTAATTATTTCATTTTTAATGTTGAAATAAAAAAGGGGGCTTTCCTTTAAAATCCGGTCTCTAGTGATAATTATGGAGATCCTTCAGCTAGTAATAAACGCATTGCAGCATTATTGTGTAGTTAATTTCTAATACGTCGCTTATGAAGACCATGATTGTGTCGGTGAAGACGGTAACGATTATAGAAATGATGGTAGTAAAGGAGGCAGTTATGGTGATAGTGGCGGTAAGTTATTTGGGTCGTAATGGCAATTATGATAATGATAAATTGAAAACATTTTTCCGTTCAGACGCAATTACAGAGCCGGTTCATTGTAAGGGGTTTTATTCCGGTTGAATAAGCATTGTCCGCTACGCATGACATTTATGGTTGGTAAATATTCAATACCAATATTGGCAACGTAAATTATGAATTCATCACTTTATTCGTTCCCAGTCCTATCACGCTTCACGTGCCGAAGCAATCACAGCCGCTGAGCTCGCATTCCCTGGTTCGGAATTAATGAAAAATTTAATAATGTTTATTGCTGCCCAGCGTTGATATTGCCGCCGATTTTGTAAAAGATGAGCGCCCATCTAAGTTCAAATACGGATGAAGTGCTCCTCTAACAGACCTGCCAGAGAACAGATTCTCTGAAATTTGTGCTGCACTAAGCCAGTTTTGGGACAAATTTACAGTTCCAAATTTAAAGAACCTGGAGGTTCATTGCCGCCCTCACATAAGCCCGCCATCGGTCCCTATCCTGAGCAAGATTAATTCAGTCCCTACCATCATATCCCACCTCTCTGAAATCCATTTTAATATTCTTCCCATCTAAGTATCGGCCTCCACAAAGGTATTTTACCCTCAGGTCTTCCAACTAACACACTATAAGCATTTCTGGATTCACCCATACGTGTTGCATAACCTGCCCATTTCAAACGTCTGGATTTAATGTTCCTAATTATGTCAGGTGAAGAATACAATGCGTGCAGTTCTGCGTTGTGTAACTTTCTCCATTCTCATGTAACTTCATCCCTCGTAGCTCCAAATATTTTCCTAAGAACCTTATTCTCGAACATTCTTAACCTCTGTTCCTCTCTCAAAGTAAGAGTCCAAGTTTCACAATCATACAGAACAACCGGTAATATACCGGTAACTGTTTTATAAATTATAACTTTCAGATTTTTTGACAGCAGACTGGATGATAAAATCTTCTCAATCGAATAATAACAGGCATTTCCCATAATTATTCTGTGTTTCATTTCCTCCCGAGTGTCACTTATATTTGTTACTGTTGCTCCCAGGTATTCGAATTTTTCCACTTCTACAAAGGATAAATTTCCAATTTTTATATTTCCATTTCGTACAATATTCTCGTCACGAGACATAATCATATACTTTGTCTTTTCGGGATTTACTTCCAAATTCCCGTATTTTCCTTAATCGTTTGTGGATTTTCTCCTAACATATTCACGTCATCCGCATAGACAAGCAGCTGATGTAACCCGATCAATTCTAAACCCCCTCTGTTATCCTGGACTTTCCTAATGGCATACTCTAGAGCAAAGTTAAAAAGTAAAGGTGATAGTGCATCTCCAAATATTTTCCTACGCACCTTATTCTCGAACACCATTAACCTCTGTTCCTCTCTCAAAGTGAGAGTCCAATTTTCACAACCATACAGAACAACCGGTAATATAACTGTTTTATAAATTCGAACTTTCAGTGTTTTTGAAAACAGACTTGATGACAAAAGCTTCTCAACCGAATAATAAGAGGTATTTCCCATATTTATTCTGCGTTTAATTTTCTCTCTAGTGTCATTTCTTATTTGTTACTGTTGCTACAAGATATTTGAATTTTTCCACCTCTTCAAAGAAAAATTTCAAATTTCTATATTTACATTCCGTAGCATGTTCGGGTCAGAGGACATAATCCTGTACTTACTTTGTTTTTTCCGGGATTTACTTCTATCTCCTTACTTGCTTCAAGTAAAATTCCCGTGTTTTCCCTAATAGTTTGTGGACTTTTTTTCTTAACACATTCACGTCAACCGCATAAAAAAGCAGTTGATGTAATCCGTTAAACTCTAACCCTCTCTATTTTCCTAGACTTTCCTAACGGCATATACTACAGCATATTCTAAAATTAATTAATTGATTTTTATTTATTTATTTATTTATTTGTTATTTATTTACTTGTTTATTTATTTACTTGTTTATTTATTTACTTGTTTATTTATTTACTTATTTATTTATTTACTTATTTATTTATTTACTTATTTATTTATTTTTATTTTTTATTTATTTACTTATTTTTTTATTTATTTACTTATTTTATTTATTTATATTTTTTTTTATTTATTTATTCATTTGCTTATTTATTTACTTATTTATTTATTTGCTTATTTATTTATTTATTTATTTAATCTGACAGGACTAAGGCCATAAGGCCTTCTCTTCCAACCCACCAGATAGCACATATAAATACAAAAAAGAAATATAGACGCTGGTGAAAAAAAATAATACATTATGCCCTTTAAAATTAAAATGTCTTTTTCAAAATTTATTATTCCTCTTTTTTTTTTTTTTACTTTTTATTGCCTTTTTTGCCTGCCTATTTTAATTGTTATAAATGCCTAAACATCCTGGTTGTTATTAGTCAACGACGACCAACAAAAGATGACGATCGAAGTCGAACAAAATCTGAAGACAGAACAATCCCTAGTTTGAATATGCGAGTTCCTCCGCCCTATAAAATGCTGTACGGGAAGCATTTTGAGTCAATGGTTTTACTCCGTGGGTGTGGGAAATCCAAGACTTGGAGGACAAACAGGAAAGTCGCTCCCGGCAATCGATACTGGGAGTAAGCCCATCGCAAGGGACAGACACCACGTTGGCGTGCTCTCCACTTTAATTGTTGCTCGCATGACCGAGTCGGAGTCCGGGAATTGATTACGGACAGTGACAGCTTTGTCTCCAGTTGTAGCAAGATTTATTTCCCTTCTACAGAGATTAGGTGAAGATCTCTGGTACTGTGCTTGCTCTCTGTGAACTTCCTAATACAGTGCCACAACAAATTTAATGTTACACGGACACATTATACTCTTACAATACATACGTATGTGTATTCATACATTACATTACATTATATACATACAGAGTAACCCAAATTGATGTATACACATTTTGAAACACTATTTCTCAGCAACGAAATGAGATAGAAATACGATTTTTGCTGTTTTGTATTCCTTAAGCCCGTACACGTTCAAAATGGCCCCCCTTCCGCCACAGTACACTCCCAACAACGACGTACAACAGAGCGACATACCAACTGGATTGTTGCTAATGGAATATCATTACTAGACTTCGTTGAATTGCCACACGCAGCATGCAATCAGGTTGCCGATGTACGGTAGTATAGAGGAGGTGAGCGACCGCCCGGTCTCGTAGTATAAGCAGTTCATGTTAAGAGTTGTGACCGGTCCAAATAGATAGAGCAGCTACAGCTAATATATACCTACGTAACCACTTGTTTTTGCATTACTATGGTTGGAATATTCCAAGCTTAACATTTGTTTAGTGCAGACAAGAATTCAATCAAACATGCCGCGATATAATAGGCCTAATTCAGAATTGCGTGTGTTTATAGAGGAGTTTGGTACGAAGTATTTTAGTATTAAAGAACAAGCCATTTTTTGTAAAATATGCAAACAATCTTTAAGAGAGGCTAGATGGTGTGATATAAAGAGACATTGTGACAGAGTTAATATATCTCACTATAAAATAATTGTGTATTTACATGTTTAGACATTTCCTACTTCAATGATCATTCATTATATTTCTTGAATGCAGGATACAGGTTTTATTGTAACCGCAGTATACTGCTCAGTGTTTACAACAGAGGCATACTCCATCCTTTGCACGCCCCCTTCTCATACATTCTATACCTCGTGCGCAGTAAACCTTACGATTCTTGTGGCAATTCCACGAAGTCTAATCATTACAGACATATTCAATCTGAACTCTCAGTTCCTCCAGAGTTGTTGTGGTCTTGTGGCGTACACTGTGACCTTTAGAGCTCCCCATAGGTAGAAGTCTGGAGGGGTTAAATCCGGAGATCGAGGCGGGAACTCCGCAGCACTTCCTCTTCGTCCTATCCATCTCTGGGTCGTCCTCATTTAGTGCGTGGCCAAGTCTCGAAATGTAAGGCTTTCATTTCTGAGCTCGCAAAATTCGATGAACACTGGATTTGCTGATACCAATATCACGGGAATATTGCCTCATTGAGATCTTTGGGGATTGTGCAAAAGCCTGCATGACTGCATCAACACTCTCGTTATCGGTGGAAATTCTCTTACTTCCACGCCGCCCTTTCAACACATCTTGCACCGTTTCGCCGACTTCAAACTTGTCTCGAATTCTTGTGATAGTTAATCTTGTTGGTGGTTGTGTTCCAAATTCAACCCTCCAACGTCGTTGAACCTCAACAACATTCTCAACTTTCCAACAACATTTCAGTATCCACTTACGTTCATCGAACGATAATTGCACCGCCATGTTTGTTTATAAACAGATGAACATGTTTCAATGGTTTCCACTGCCTTCTAATCATAAACCGCAAAAATCGTATTTCTATCTCATTTCTTTGCTGCGAAATAGTATTTAAAAATGTACCAATCAAATTGGGCCACTCTGTACTAGCTTCGTGCATATGGCCCTATGTTAGTTTCAGGGGCCTATTCCACAATTAAACTTTTAAACTTTTCACTTCGTCGTTTGCACTTTTTGTTGCAGTTTCTATTCCACTATCACATTTCAAAACTGATTCGAAAAAAAAAAGTTTTATTTAACGATTCTCGCTACTGCCAAGGTTATATCAGCGTCGCCAGTGTGCCGGAATTTTGTCCCGCAGGAGTTCTTTTGCATGCCAGTAAATCTACTGACATGAGCCTGTCGTATTTAAGTACACTTAAATACCATCGATCTTGGGGCCGGAATCGAACCCGCAACTTCGGGCACATAAGGCCAGCATTATACCGACTGCGCCACCCAGCTGACTATTGGTTCGAAAAAGAAAAATAAAAAGTAGAGGAAACTTTTCAACTACATTATTACTTTTGTTCTACCATAAGAACAATTTTTAAAAGTGCAAAGTCATATGCTGAAATGGGACTGGGATTTTTCCAAAAAACCAAATATCTTTGCCATTAAGATTAAATTAATTATATTCAGTACGTTTTTTCTTTGGATTCAAAATAATTTAGAGAAGAAATATGATGAGGGAAAATTTACTATTAAGTGATTCAAGTGACGAAAAACCCAAAAAAGAGTGGGTATAAAATGGAATAAATTTTCATAACCTAAGTTTGTCTCAATTCTGTGAATGTTTTCGAATTAAGCCAAATCAAGGAGATTATGTTCTAGAAAGAACTGGGCCTGTTCTAGAACCAAAAACAAGAAAACGTTCATCTCTTTCATCTAAAGAACAATAAATTCGATGGTTCAAGCAAAGAGGGTTGTCATTTTTTTGTGCAAATGGAATTTTGTTTCCCAGGGGATACACAAGTTAAATTCTATAATTGGGTGTGCAAAAAACAAAAGAATACTAGCATTTAATGCGTTTTATTTGTGTAGATAACGAATTGCAATAGGGATCCGAGATTCATTGCCGCCCTCACATAAGCTCGCCATCGGTCAATATCCTGAGCAAGATTATGTTTTATTTTCATTTAACTCGAAACCATGAACTGTAGCAGATCTTGAGATCTTGGCTATAATCCCTGATCACATATAAAAGACTGATCAGGGTAATGGAGTCAACAACTTTTATCAATTAAATGATGCTGCTACCTAGGGACTGCAAAAGAAGTCACGTCTTAACCGTTATGGAATTGCATGGAGTAATAGCTTGCAACTGTACTTCCATCTGGCGGACGTTACAAAAAATTGTCTTCTCGACAGTGGAGGTTCTGGTGGATGTTCTCTTATGTTGCCATTTCATAACATGGGAATAATCGATCTGATATACAGGGTTGAAGGGGACCGATGCACTAAAATTTAAGAGGTGATTATACATGTTACATATAAGAAAACTTTTATTATACATTTCCTTCGATCAAACACCGTTAAGCAGGAAAAAAAAATAGTCTTTGCGCAATATTTGCAGCGCTCTATTGCGGTAATTACCCGAGAGAAATGACTGATTGCTATACAAGCTTCGGAGTTGCGCTCGGGCGCGGGTTCGATTCCCGCTTGGGTCGATTACCTGGTTGGGTTTTTTCCAAGGTTTTCCCCAACCGTAAGGCGAATGTCAGGTAATCTATGGCGAATCCTCGGCCTCATCTTGTCAAATACCATCTCGCTATCATCAACACCATTTATTTTTTTTATTGGGTTATTTTACGACGCTGTATCAACATCTAGGTTATTTAGCGTCTGAATGATATGAAGGTGATAATGCCGGTGAAATGAGTCCGGGGTCCAGCACCGAAAGTTACCCAGCATTTGCTCGTATTGGGTTGAGGGAAAACCCCGGAAAAAACCTCAACCAGGTAACTTGCCCCGACCGGGATTCGAACCCGGGCCACCTGGTTTCGCAGCCAGACGCGCTGACCGTTACTCCACAGGTGTGGACATCAACACCATCGACGCTAAATAACCTCGTAGTTGATACAGCGTCGTTAAATAACCAATTAAAGGAAGAAAGCTATACAAGCAGATAGGTAAGAATAATCTGAACGGTTAATGTCTTGAAACTTTTTTGCATATCAAACCATTTAGCCAAGAATTTAAATTCAATAATAGCGAAAATCGTTAAAATAAATCTTGCAACGCAGCGCACTGCCGCGTTTCACCGACTGAGCAGAGCAGAGAGGGGAAGGTGAAGGTAAGGAGTGAGGCCATGCTTGCTAGAGTAGCCGTGGCGAGAACGTGACTCGCGAGACATTGTGGCTCGCAGTGATTCGCTTGCTCTAACCTCCGCCAACCCCCACCCTCTCACTCACTGGAGTCAAACTCCGTTCCATTTGTATTTGTCTCTGACCTGCGAGTGGCATATGTCTACTACATGTTACTGATGAAACATTAAAAGGTTGAGTGTTATCATCATCATCATCATCATCTCTGTACGTCGACCCTTTTTCAGCAGATGTACGAATAATGCGGTTAGCTCTTCAATTTGAACTCACTGATTTACTATGTGATGTCAAATGAAAGCTAGGCCTAAGGACTTGACAATGTTGAACTTTCAAATCTTTGTCAAAAAATAAATATCCGAAGCTTCGTTCTTTCGCTTGCTCTGTTGAAGCCATGTTCGCTACAACTTACGTTTGTGAAAAATTATTTTCAACAATTAAAATAGTAAAACCAAATTTAGATCACGACTGACAGACAAATACCTTCGTGATCAACTACGACTGGCAGTAAGTGACATAATTCCTGATTTTGAAACTTTGTCGCAGAGACATTCTGAAGACAATTTTAGGTTGTGATATTGTTCATTTATTGTTCATTTCTTTTTTCGTTACACGTACTAAACATTAATTTGTAGCCTTGTACTGTATAAAATTATATTTAAGTGCCTGACGTAAGGAAAATGAAAATCCGTTAATAAGTCAGACAGTTGCTTCACTTCCCCTTCGGGTGTCCGCCTCCCTCCATAGGTGCTATGCACGTTGCAGGTTACACAGTGGCTCGGCGCACGATTACATTTTCGCCACAGCTGTGCTAGAGTAATATTGCAGTAGCCGTGATGTTGCCAAATGCTTTATAAAAACAACCATTTCCTCTAAAACGGTGAATATTAGAGGAAAAAAACTTATTTAGATTTTTCAAATCTCTCCTCATGATCTATTACCAGTTTCATTTTAGTGCAGAGGTTACTATCCACTCTATATACTACTAGGTTCAAAAAGTTCCCGGAATTTTACTACCATTTTTCGTATTAATATATAACAAGGGATATTATACATTTGTTTTGTTGGTAACATTCATGATGTCATTTCCTTAAAGTTTGTTGATAATGGCAATTATTGGTTTTGAGTTGTAGGCAATTGTTTATCATAGTGTTTCGTTTGTTCGTCGCATTTTGTAATTATGTCCACAGAGCAAAGTACAAACATCAAGTTCTGTGTTTTGCTGGGGACATGATCAGTATGGCTGATGAAGATGGTGATTTCTTAAACAAAATGAAACTGGTGCTACGACCCAGTCCCTAAACGACAGTCATCTGAGTGGAAATCGAAAACATCTCCTCGGAAGCAAAAATTTCTAGGGACACTTCCAAAGGCAAAGTTATTTTAAATGTTATGTTTTATTTAACGACGCTCGCAACTGCAGAGTTATATCAGCATCGCCGGATGTGCCGGAATTTTGTCCCGCAGGAGTTCTTTTTCATGCCAGTAAATCTACTGACATGAGCCTGTCGCATTTAAAACTTAAAGCAAAGTTATGTTGGAAGTTTTCTTCGACTATCAGGTCTCATGCACCATGAGTTCATTCCAGAAGGTCGTACTGTAACGAAAGAATTGTACGTAGAAACCTCCGTCGCCTCTGGGACGCAGTGAGAAGGAAACGTCCAGAAAAGTGGGTAGAAAACAACTGGTTTTATGCATGACAATGCACCTGCTCATCGCGCAATTATTGTAAAGAATTGTCTTGCCAGGCACAACATAACTGCTTTGGATCACCCACCATACTCTCTGATCTCTCACCACCTGATTAGTTTCCCCGTCTGAAAAGTCATCTGAAATGACGGAGATTCAATTAGGTTATGCACTAAGACGGGTTTCACAAAATGGCTTCCAGGCCTGCTTCCAGGAACTCTACACGCGTTGGCAAAAGTGTGTTGTTGCGGAAGGCAACTATTTTGAAGGGATTAGTGTTTAAGGTACGTTGTTTCTATGATGCTAGCAAATTCCGGGAACTTTTTGAACCTAGTATGTATATGATTAGGGCTGTCACTAACCTACCTTATACATACAGATAAAATAATCGATATTTCATCTGTATTATGTAACAAAAATACTTTCAAGTTATCTATAGTAATCTCAGACCTCGAGTGACATTTATTAGGACTATTTCGTGAATAAAATAAAAATGTAAATAATATATCCCTAAAATTCGCTCTCAAAATTTAATAATTGTATATTTATAAACACTTAACCTAGTCAGACATTGTGAAGTCAAAATAGCTGAATAACGATTACTGGAATAAAGAAATTGAATGTTATTCAGTAATGCCAATTGAGAAATGCGAAATACAGGTTTAAAAATGTTAATTACATGTACTGCGCTTTTCTCTTGTTATAACAGAAATACGTTTTCATTATCTGCTGAAATCGTAATTTAATTTAAACATTTTATAGTATAATTATAAATAACCTGATTAATATCTTAATTAAATGAACAATTGTTATGAAGGAGTGTCATTTTGTTTAGATACAATGGACATGGAATTAGAAGATCAAGATGTAGATGTGGAAGTAGGATTTCACACTTTATTTAGCACAATGGATTCATGATCATCGATTTACGTGGAAACAGTTGGCGACACTGACTAAATAAAAGAACGACCATAAGTTGATAGTGGTAAATCGAGCTGCAGAAATTATCGCGATGTATGACTGTGATTGGTTGGAATTAAAAATTTCATTACACTTCATAGGCCGAAAATGGAATGACGTCATATAAACGAAATAGTAATCTTAATGCAATGAAGTCATTTAAACATAACTGCAGGAAGATCATCTATACTAATAATAAATCTGTAAGCGAAATTTTTCTGGTAATTTTCGATTTTCCAAAAATAATTGGTGTTAACATGTATAATTAATCATCCTTAAACCGAAAATCGCTTTTTTGAAATGTTTGTTTGTATGTCTGTCTGTCTGTCTGTCTGGATGTTTGTTACCTTTTCACGCGATAATGGCTGAACGGATTTCGATGAAAATTGGAACATAAATTAAGTTCGTTGTAACTTAGATTTTAGGCTATATGGCATTCAAAATACTTTATTTAAAGGGGGTGTTATAAGGGGGCCTGAATTAAATAAATCGAAATATCTCGCTTATTATTGATTTTTGTGAAAAATGTTACATAGCAAAAGTTTCTTTAAAAATGATTTCCGATAAGTTTTATTCCAGGCAAAATTTTGATAGGACTGATATTTAAGGATATACAAGAGTTTTAAAATAACAATACAATACATTTCCACCACCGCGTCAGATTATAGTGTCGTTGTTCAAAAACGGCCTGCTGATATACCCACACATTCTAAACACGCGACATGACCACAGATGTTAGGGCGTGAATAAAATAAAAGATGCACAGTAAGGTTAACATAAAAATGATCTTCGTACACAATCAACTCTATTAATTTGGAGTGATTTATTAAAGGATGCATTCAAGACTAATTTAGAAAAATGTTAAACGAATTATCTTTGCACCAAATGAGTGGTCTCTGGACCAAAATTATACAATTTTAATTGTTTAAATAGAATTTAAATTAAGTAGCATATTAAACGATTTATTCTTCTATCAAACACGAATGTTCCCTGGACCCAATGTTCTATTTTAATCATATATTACTTTATATTTAGTTCTAATAAGTGCAGCGGAGCGTACGGGTACAGCTAGTTCATAAATAAAGGACAAATTCCTGAAAACCATTAATAAATAAGCAACAAATGTCTGCCATAATTCATTTCCGATAGATTCAATCCTAAAATCTGTTGAACGGCATAATCAATGAAATAAGGAAAAGAGAATAAGAAAAGATTTAGATAAGAATATAATGAAAGAGAGAGGAATTTAACAAGAGATAAAGTCCACCGCTGTGGAGTAACGGTTAGTATTCCTGACCGTGAAACAAGCAGGTCCGGGTTCAAATTCTGGTTGGGACAAGTTACGTGGTTGAGGTTTTTTCCGGGGCTTTCCCTCAATCCAATAAGAGCAAATACTGGGTAACTTTCGGTGTTCGACCCTGGACTCATCTCGCTGGCATTATCACCTTCATCTCAATCAGACGCTAGATAACCGTTGTAGTTGATAAAGCGTTGTAAAATAACAAATAAAAACAATGATTGTGAATCTATACTAATAATAAATCTGTAGCCGAAATTTTTCTGGTAATTTTCGATTTTCCAAAAATAATTGGCCCTAACATATATAATTAACCACCCTGAAACCGAAAATCGCTTTTTTTAAATTTTTGTTTGTATGTCTGCCTGTCTGTCTGTCTGTATGTTTGTTACCTTTTCACGCGATAATGGCTGAACGGATTTCGATGAAAATTAGAATATAAATTAAGTTCGTTGTAGCTTAGATTTTAGGCTATATGGCATTCAAAATACGTTAATTAAAAGGGGGGTTATAAGGGGGCCTGTTTTTAAACAAATCGAAATATCTCGCTTATTATTGATTTTTGTGAAAAATCTTACATAACAGAAGTTCTTCGAAAAATTTTGATAGGACTGATATTTAATGAGATAAATGAGTTTCAAAATTACAATAACAACGCCATCTAAGGCGGTGTAATGAAATATAAAACAAATGACTTCGTTTATAAGGGGCCTTGGACAACAACAATCGAAAGCTATGAAACATACGGTAGCCTACAGAGAATGTTGTTGTTGTTGTTGTTGTATTGGGTTATTTTACGACGCTGTATCAACATCTAGGTTATTTAGCGTCTGAATGATATGAAGGTGACAATGCCGGTGAAATGAGTCCGGAGTCCAACACCGAAAGCTACCCAGCATTTGCTCGTATTGGGTTGAGGGAAAACCCCGGAAAAAACCTCAACCAGGTAACTTGCCCCGACCGGGATTCGAACCCGGGCCACCTGGTTTCGCAGCCAGACGCGCTGACCGTTACTCCACAGGTGTGGACCAGAGAATGTTTCTGTGTTTGTATGAAGTAATATCGGAAGCTAAATTAACCGATTTGATAATTAATTATTAATTCACCATTGGAAAGTGTACTATCTCTAGATGGACATAACGCTATAATGTTATTACAGTAACTTCTAAGTGAATCGAGGACAGGTAAGATTAAAATAGCTTCTTATGCACAGAAAACTTGATAGGCATTCGTTTCCTGTATTCCCTAAAATAATTTTTATGACTGGATCAAAATGATCGCATTTTAATTTTTTTAATACAATTTAAATTAAGTAACATAATAAACGATTTATCCTTCTATCAAACACGAATGTTCCCTGGATCAAATGTCCTATTTTAATTATGTAATTACTTTATATTTATATCTAACGGGTGCAGCAGAGCGCACGGGTACGGCTAGTTAATAAATAAATAAATAACTCGATTAATTAATAAATGAACTAATAATGAAAACGACATAAGCAATATAAACACTGTTAATAGGCTTAAACTGCGCAGGAAAATGCCTGCAAGTGCACACTATAATATCATTACTTCCAGTTTTCAACGGAGGCTGTGCAGAATAAATTAATACTGTAGCATACACCCACGCGCCCTAAGCCCTAACATGACGCTTCGTACAAACTCGGTGTAAGGGAAGAGAGAGAGGGAAGAGTACACGCTCACAAAATAAACATGGAAGCGATCTTGAGGAGATAATGCCGGAAAACATAGCCCTGCCTGTCCTTCCAGTCTCTAGTTCGCTACCAGCACGCTCCGACTAATCTGCAGTGACAATGACAACTGGGATCGCGATAAAATTTATTTCGGGTGCAACCCACGCACCCCGAATATTGGTGCAGCTCGACTGCGGTGATACAGCTGAATACTCTCCGCCTCGCTGATAAATTCCGCACGAGAAAATATTAGCTACATCTACAAATACGATTAGCCACGTTACATAGATTCCCGAGCCATCCGTGACGAAAGAAAGAAAGAAAGAAAGAAACGGACAAAGAAAGAAAACCAAGGAAGAAAGAAAGAAAACCAAGGAAGAAAGAAAGAAACGAAGGAAGAAAGAAAGAAACGAAGGAAGAAAGAAAAACTAACAAAGAAAGAAAGAAACGAAGGAAGAAAGAAAAACGAACAAAGAAAAAAGAAAAACCAACGAAGAAAGAAAGAAACGAACGAATAAAGAAAAAAGAAAGAAAAACGAAGGAAAGAAGAAAGAAAGAAACGAAGGAAGAAAGAAAGAAACGAAGGAAGAAAGAAAGAAACGAAGAAAGAAAGAAAGAAACGAAGGAAGAAAGAAAAACGAACAAAGAAAGAAAGAAACGAAGGAAGAAACAAAAACGAACAAAGAAAGAAAACCAAGGAAGAAAGAAAGAAACGAAGGAAGAAAGAAAGAAACGGAGGAAGAAAGAAAAAACGGAAGGAAGAAAGAAAAAACAAAGAAAGAAACAAACAACAAAGAAACAAACAAACAAACAATCAAAGAAACAAACAAAGAAAGAAACGAACAAAGAAAGAAATTAACGAAGAAAGAAACGAACAAAGAAAGGACCAAAGAAATTAAGAATGAAACGAACGAAGAAATTAAGAAAAAGAAAGAAACCAACGAAGAAAGAAAGAAAAACCAACGAAGAAAGAAAGAAAAACCAACGAAGAAAGAAAGAAACGAACGAATAAAGAAAAAAGAAAGAAAAACGAAGGAAAGAAGAAAGAAAGAAAAATAGAAAGAAACGAACAGAAAAAGAAAGGAAGAAACGAACGAAGAAGAAACTTATGAAGAAAGAAAGAAACGAATAAAGAATGAAAGAAAGAAACAAACAAACAAACAAACAAACAAACAAAGGAACAAAGAAAGAAACGACCAAAGAAAGAAACGAACAAAGCAAGGAAGGAAAATAATAAACCAACGAAGAAAGAAAGCTAGACAGAAGAAAACGAACGAAGAAAGAAAACAACGGAAAAGAAAGACAGAAACAAAGAAAAAAGAAACGAAAAAAAAAAGAAAAAAGAAAAGAAAAAAGAAACGAAGGGAGGTAGAAAGAAAGTAACCAACAAAGAAAGAAAGAAAGAAAGAAACGATCCAAGAAGAACGAATGAATTAATGAAAGAACGAATGAATGTGGAAAATGGGAAGGGAAACATTTAAAAGGTATGCAGAAACTTGTTCTTGCAAGGGAATTTGAGGCTGAGGAAGACTGATTATGTGAGCTCCAAGTCTCTTGGCCAATTGTCTCACACCGAGTTCCGTCGTTTCACTAAGGAACTTAAGAGAACTTTGAATGGGAAAGCCGAAAACTATAACTACCACACAGACATAACCTCAGAATCTGGGGGTCGGAAAATCCGCGTACCTACGTGGAACATGATGTGTGGCATTGAACATCTTTAAAGTAAGGAACTAAACTTTTTGAGTTTCTCTTTCCATTGATACTATTTTCATGCACCTCGGATTCATAGAACGTAAATTACATGTGCTCGAAACAGGAAAAGTCTTTTGTGCGAGATCGTGCGTATTTGCTTGTTTTCCGCACAGAACCAATACGCGGTAAGTGTGAAATACCACATTCAGTATTCCCAACGTAAAACACATAACAATTTCCCTCTTCTTACCGCTTAAGCGCGACATTCATTTTACTGCTTTGGCGTTTAACATATTATTTTTAGAGACGTTTGACATAGTAATAATTATAAATTGGAAACTTACCACTGCAATTTCACCTAAATTGCAATGTTAATTATTGTTTTTAAATATTTGCAAAAAATAAGTAAAGTCTACTACTCCACGAAACTTATTGCATTCCTGATACAAGTAACATTAGGGAAGCCGTGAAAAAATCAACAAGATTCCAGATGCAGATGTTATTACTGCAATATGTTATATAAATAATATTGTTAAAATATTAAAATGTAAAATAAATCATTACATAACCTTACCGTTTGTTTTAAGTTCGCATTTATAGACTGGGGGGAAAAAAAGACAGACGTATACCACGGCCTGCTGAAGTATAGTAAACACAGAAAACATTTTATAGCAACAATGTTGAAGAAAGATATTTTGGTGTTCCGAAGTTGCCGTCATTAAACAGAAACCAACATGGAGATTTCATTGCAACTAATTAGAAATTCGCACAAAATAATGTACGATACACGAGCGGTATGTTTGTTTTCATGTTCTCGGAAATTAAAAAAGCTCAACTACGTTTCGCTTTTTCAATCTTTTCCTCGACCATGAAAACGTCAACATACCGCTCTTGTAACGTATATTACTATTGTAGGAGCCCTGTATTTTAATAGGAGATCCTATATACATGAAACGTAGTCTAGTACGTAGCAACATTTGTAACATGATCAAGGAAATGCGTAAAACGCAGAATGAGTAAAAATGTGTCATTATCGTGGCAAAGATTTCTTCATCTTTTATTTTTCTTCAGAGCAATTCCAGTTGCTAAGTCCGACAGTCTTCACATCTAGTCAAGAGCGAACAAGCATTACGAGTTCACTACTAACACAAGTGTTTCCATGACAACGGTGGACAGTTGCAAATAACAAAGGTATCAAGAACATGCGAGTGTCTCTGGTTGGTGGGAGTTCGCGTTCATTTACCTTTGTTCGCGAAGTTGCAGGGGATTAAAACTTGTACAAACACTTGGGGATGTTTGTTAATTTGCTGCGGTTATCAGAGCGCCCAATTTAAATTATGCAAAGTGATTCAGAACACGTATTCCTCAACACGAGTCTTACTGAAACAAGTCATTACCAGAGTCCGCAGTTTTAACGTACCCGGTCGAGGGTTAAGTCCTTCGTTAATTAATCTTGCAGCGATCAGCATTCACTTTGTCAAAAGTAACTGCTGTAACATGCGACGAGGAGGATACCGACTGTAGAGTGTACACAATCCAAGGCGCTTATTTAACGTTGGTCACGGGATCGTATTCCATTAAACTATCTTAAGCAGTACTTTTTTACTTATCATGTAAACGCTGTCCGACTGAACAAAATACTCCATAAATTTTCATAATTAAAATAATAACTATTAGAATATTACAGACTAGGCGTACCCGTGCGCTCCGCTGCACCCGTTAGAAATAAATATAAAGTAATTACATAATTAAAATAGGACGTTTGATCCAGGGAACATTCGTGTTTGATATAAGGATAAATCGTTTAATATGTTACTTAATTTAAATTGCATCCAAATAATTAAAATGCGATCATTTTGGTCCAGAGACCACTCATTTGGTGCAGTGACAATTCCTTTAACATGTTTCTTAATTTTTATTACATGCAACCATAGTCTAATGAAGATTGACATCATTTAGATTTAATGTGTATATTTTATTTTACTTGTTATAGGTTTCCATTGAGTTATGGTAATAACTTAATTTTAACCCTTCTTTTCTACGTATTCAGTAAATGGCGCTTGGCCCACTATGGTTCTGAACCCTTCAAATAACTTAAATTATATTATATAATATTACATATTGTATTGTACTGTATTGTATCGTATCGTATCGTATCGTATCGTATCGTATCGTATCGTATCGTATCGTATCGTATCGTATCATATCATATCATATCATATCATATATCATATCATATATATCATTTCATATCATATCATATCATATCATATCATATATCATATCATATATCATATCATATCATATATCATATCATATATCATATATCATATCATATCATATTATATTATATTATATTATATTATATTATATTATATTATATTATATTATATTATATTATATTATATTATATTATAGGTTACTGTAATAACATTATAGCATTATGTCCATCTAGAGAAACTGCACTTTCCAATGGTGAAATAATAATTAATTATACAAATCGGTTAATTTAGCTTCCGATATTACTTCATACAAACACAGAAACATTCTCTGTAGGCTATCTTTCATAGCTTTCGATTGTTGCTATCCATGGCCCCTTATAGACGAAGTCATTTGTTTTTTAATTCATTACACGGCCTTAGATAGCAGTTATTTTAATTTTAAAATTCATTTATCTCATTAAATATCAGTCCTATCAAAATTTTTCAAGGAATAAAACTTATCGAAAATTATTTAAAAAAAACGTTTGTTATGTAACATTTTTCACAAAAATCAATAATAAGCGAGGTATTTCGATTTATTTAATTCAGGCCCCCTTATAACCCCCCTTTTAAATAATGTATTTTGAATGCCATATAGCCTAAAATGTAAGTTACAACGAACTTAATGTATATTCCAATTTTCATCGAAATCCGTTCAGCCATTATCGCGTGAAAAGGTAACAAACATACAGACAGACAGACAGACATACAAACAAAAATGTCAAAAAAGCGATTTTCGGTTTCAGGGCGATTAATTATATATGTTAGGACCAATTATTTTTGGAAATCGAAAATTACCAGAAAAATTTCGGCTACAGATTTATTATTAGTATAGATATATTAATTTGTCCTATAGAGTTTATCTGTAATATTGACACTTAATATTTTAGGAGAAAAATTCGCTCTGGCGCCGGGGATCGAACCCGGGTCCTTGGTTCTAGCGCTCTGACCACTGAGCTACGCCGAATTCAATCCACAGCACCGGATCGAACTTTCCTCCTTCAATGTTTCCCTTCGTGGCCTGACTCCAAGTTAGGCATATATGTGTTGACGTATATGTCCACTGTCAACTGCCATTATACTAGGAGCACACTCAACTTAGTGACTTGTTGGCCGGGAATCCGCAGTTATTATGGTCCCATTGTCATACATCTATGACGCAGTGCATGAGGGTAGGCCACTAGAGGGAACCCAAGAGGTGGCACTTAAACTGAGAGGATTCGATCCGACATCGGAATGGGAATCCGGTGTGGCTTAGTGGGTAGAGCGTCAGCACGTAGAGCTGAAAACCCGGGTTCAAATCCCGGTGCCGGAGAGAACTTTTCTCTGTTCCACTCATCTTTCATCATATGATGACGCAGAATATCTGCACGGAAATATCATAAAAATGTACTTCGGTGCATCATAATAATATTTATGCTCGACCATGCCGAAATGTAGTAATTATACAGCTGGTAGCAGTCCTTTAATGTATGTCATTAAAGTACACCTATTCATCAAAGTTCAGGTTTTAGATTATTCTCGGATATGCAATCGAAAGACGAGGGAAACGTCACAGAGGCTGGAAATTCAATACTGTCGCAGAAGGTTATGTTCTGTTACTATAATAATTAGCGTTAATCGTAAATAATATTCAAATAAATTCAATTTGTCATCTCGTTTTTCAATTCTAAATCAATTTCCAGGTTATATCAAAATTAGTTCATGTTATTCTCTAGATTACATCAAGGTCAATGACATTGTTCCGCGTCTGCGCACATCTCACAATTTACGAGCTATGCACAAGGTCACTTCCGATCTTCAGTCAGATACGAATAAAATGAATACTTCTGAATAATATCAAGTTAGAAATATGGTCGAGCATAAAAAGTCGTATGAAACTTGCCTATATTGGTAATAATAATAATAATAATAATAATAATAATAATAATAATAATAATAATAATAATAATGGTTTATTTTAACTGGCAGAGTCAAGGCCATTCGGCCTTCTCTTCCACTCAACCAGTATGATAGAAAATTACTACAATGCTATGAATATAACATAATTAATACAATACAATACAATACAATTCAAAGCAATACAATACTACAATACAAGACAATATAATACATAATTAATATAATACAATGACAATTTTTTCATCTTCACAACACCAATAAAATAATTATGTAATAATAATAATAATAATAATAATAATAATAAGACGCTAGTATGAAAATTATGAAACTCGCTTGCGCTCGTTTCATAAACAAACATACTCGCGTCTTAATTACTATCATTATAGGCTCGTTGCATAATGTACTAATCTCTAATGTTATTTATTTCAATGATTTATATTATTCAAAGTTACGAAATCTTTTCAAGTCGATCAGAAGCTATTTCGAGAATGATGAGCAAAACTCGGAACCTATATTCCGAAAAATGTTCATTACATTATCTTGAACAGTTCCAGAGTGAACGGAATATGAAATTAATAAATTTAACATAGGCGGGTTAGTTATTTTATATTTCCTTAAATCCATGTTGTCGATTACAATTCACCATGTTTTACGTCATAGGACTATTCACAGATACATCTACCAGTCCACACCTGTGGAGTAACGGTCAGCGCGTTTGGCCGCGAAACCAGGTCGGGGCAAGTTACCTGGCTGAGGTTTTTTCCGGGGTTTTCCCTCAACCCAATACGAGCAAATCCTGGGTAACTTTCGGTGCTGGATCCCGGACTCATTTCACCGGCATTATCACCTTCATTTCATTCAGACGCTAAATAACCAAGATGTTGATACAGCGTCGTAAAATAACCCAATAAAATAAAAAAAAACATCTACAAAATAACGAATAACATCGACAGTGTCATTAGATTACAAATTCTGTTTGGTGTACCATAAGTACAACGGCGATTCAGCAGTTTTATCGCTTTGAGTACTAAATCTTGTTCTTGCACAATGTGGCAGTATCAAAGACATAAGGCGACAAGGAGATGGATGGGGCGCGAAAGAACTTGTGAAACGGAGAAAGGGTAAATCAGCCTGTCGAGTTAGATGTAAAAAAACGAAATGATAAATGGAAAGAGAGCTAAAGCATACCACACTTAATCTCATTATACACGCAAAAGCAATTTCAATTGTTTTAAGAGGGTTGGAATCTTAAAGAAGTTGTGTTTTATTATTATTGTTGTTATCGTGAAGGTTTCTTTTCGTCTGTGGTAAATTTGTGTCTGATTAAAAAATAACACACTGTACAAGAGCGTGGGAAGTACTTATCACACACCTCAGTTAAGTTTTTTATACGTTCAGTAATCTTCTACAGTCTTAAACAAGTCCGAACTACTAAAATGAAAAAAAAAACAACGAAGAAAAAAAAGCATGAGATAAAACGAGGCACTATAGTACTGCTCTCTTGTGTTGTCTCTCGGAATTAATTAATTTTGGTCCAAGAAATGGCTGTCGGAGGGAAAGGCACTAAGAAGTAAAGAAAAAGTTGCTTTAGTTCCTTTCTATTGTTAAATTAAACAAAACCGTATACCAAATCCTTTTTCCAACCCCCCTCTCAACTCTTTCTTCTCTCCCCAAAGCTCCCTGCACACGGCGATTGCAAGAGAGAAGCGGTAAGATTAGAAACATCGTGAAAATTGGTTTAACTGTTAGGACTCGCCATAACTTTTTCGCCCTCGGTTGATTCTAGACTTTTGTTATTATGTTTCCTGAAAAGAGGAGGCAAATCACATCCCCTTTGAGTTCCCGGAGTAATTCTTTGATGTGGCGCATAAATCTGGAAGGGAAATTACACGCTAAGAACGTACCTGTAGGCTCGCAGACTCTGCAGCCAAGACTAGTCGCCATCATAATCTTCATCCAACAGGAACTTTAACCGCTGATGCTGTCCTTCCTTCATTTCTTCATAGGCGAATCTTTGCTTCATTCTGCAACAGGAATGTCGAGCAACCATTTATCATTAACCTGTGAATGAATATGAAATTGAGGAGTTCTATGTAATACGGGCTCATACCATCATGGGCCCTTTTTAGGGAGATTGCATTTTCTGGGTGTCTATAGCTATTGTTACACCTGCAAAGTTTCATTGCGATATCTCGATTTATGAACGTGTGACAGCCATTTTGAAATTAGTTGTTGCAGGAGAGATAAGCCATTACGAGTACGAACTTCAGTTGTGTTATTGATAATGTTATTTGAAGATGTCTGAGATAGCTGTTAATGATGGAACTATGAAACGCAAGGACAGTCAAGAAGGGATCGTGATGAAAGAAAATTACAAAAGTAATTCCAGAAAGCTATACATCTGTTACTGGACTGAACTATTTCAGACCAAACAGTTTCTTCTAGTTATACAATTCTGTAAAAATAAATGTTTTGAAAATGTACAGTAACAAAACAAGAAGATTTAAACAAGAAAACTCCAAGAAAAATGACTGATATGAATATGTGAACTGAACCCAGCAAAGAAAAAGATGTGTGCAGTTTATTTAAATTCCTGGAGCAAATGATGTTGCTTGGTACGGAGAAGTTTTCCTTCAATCCAGAAGTGAAAATGCACAAGGAGTTATTGATGATGAACTAAATCTGAATGATTAAGCTATGCATCGACAGTCTTGGTTCATTTTCGACAAGAAAGTGGCATCCATCATTCTTGCAGTGGACTCTTAATTTATTTTGACATGAAAAAGGTCTTATGTTTAAGTAACCTTCTACTCAGTTTGGGCTGTAGTCTTAAAAGGGCTTAAGTACGGCTATTTTTGGACACAATCAAGAAATTGTTAAATGAGCAACATTACCTATTTTAGAAGAAATATAAACAAATAATATCCAGGAAAAACCTCTTAATTAAAAAAAAAAAACTCTGTAATTGACACCAATTTCAATCTCAATTTCAATAAATAATTATAATAATAAAAATAAATCTGAAAGTTAGAATTTATAAAACAGTTAAATTGGTTGTTCTTTGTGGTTTGAAACTTGGACTGATCACTTTGAGGAGGATTTTCATAGGTTAAGGGTGTTTGAGAATAAGGTGCTTAGGAAAATATTTGGGACTAAACGGGATGAAGTTACAGGAGAATGGAGAAAGTTACACAACGCAGAACTGCATCTTTAAGGTAAAGATATTTCTAGCATTGCATTTTTCATTTGACATAATTAGGAACATTAAATCCAGACGTTTGAGATGGGCAGGGCATGTAGCACGTATTTTGTCCATTAATCCATTAAATGCAAAATATTTTAATGTTTTTGGGAGACCGGAGGGAAAAACACCTTGAGGGAGGCCAAGACGTAGATGGGAGGATAATATTAAAATGGATTTGAGGGAGGTGGAATATGATGATAGAGACTGGATTAATCTTGCACAGGATAAGGACCTATGGCGGGCTTATGTGATGGCGGCAATGAACCTTCATGCTTAAAATCCATTTGTAAAATAAGTAAAGTGTACACTTATAATAATTATTTAAAATTTAATTTAATTAATAAATATTAATAATACTTTTTTAATTAGGTCTATTATAGTTTATTATTATTTTTAGGTCATAAATGCATTATTTTTATTATTATTATTATTATTATTATTAAAATCTTGGTAATTTTTTGATTAATTTCAATGTTATATCGTTTTAGAAACTTAGACTCCCTTTAGACGAGGTTTACGTCTTTCAGAAGCGTGCTAACGCCCTAGCCGCTCGTGAATAATGTTTTAAAATGAGCCAAGGTATTTATGGAGATCGCCTACTTCAAGAAAATCACGACATAGTAGACACGTCACAATAGATTTTTATTAATCTTTAAGAATTAATGATTATTATTATTATTAATAATTAAATCTTTGTATCATGTCCGTCAAAATTTTATTATTATTAATTTTCGATTTTCCAAAAATTAATTTGTATTAATCTTTGTATAATTAACCATCCTTATTCTATTAATTATTATTAAATTATTATTTTGAATTATTTTTGTTTACTATCTTTGTATCATGTCCGTCACGATTATTTATTATTATTATTATTATTATTAATTTGAACTATCTTTATATGTGTCAATTATTGGAATATAAATTAAATTATTTTGTAATTATATTTTTGCTATCATGTCCGTCACGATTATTCTATTATTATTATTATTTTATTTTAATTAAGGGGGATTTATAATTAATTTGAATTAAATAAATCGAAATATCTCCTTATTATTATTATTTTATTAAAAATATTACATTAACAAAAGTTATCTTTAAAAATATTTCCGATATTAGTTATTACTAGTTTTATTCTGTGCAAATTTGATTAGGACTGATTATTTAATGAGATAAATGAGTTTCAAAATCTTTAATCATGTCCATCAATTATTCGGTGTAATGAAATATTATTAAAAACAAATTACTTCGTATTACTATCTTGTATCATGTCCGTCACGATTATTCTATTATTATTATTATTATTATTATTATTTATTATTAATTTGTATTCTATCTTTGCATCATGTCCGTAATTATTCTATTATTATTATTATTAAATTAATCGATTTTGTAATTAATTATTTTAATTCATCTTTGGATCATGTCCGTAGATTTTCTATTAGATGGACATAATGCTATATTATTATTACAGTAATTATTTTGTATTACTATCTTTGTATCAGGTAAGATTAAAATAGATTCTTATTATTAGAAATTATTATTAATTTGTATTACTATCTTTGCATTTCCTGTATTTCTAAAATAATTTTTTATGACCAAATTATTATTATTATCAAAATTATCGCATTTTAATTTTTTAATCACAATTTAAATTAAGTAACATAATACACGATTTATCCTTCTATCAAACACTTTGAATGTTCCGTCAAATATTCTATTTTAATTATTAATTATTTTATTATTTATTTGTAACTATCTTTGCATCAGAGCGCACGATTATTCTATTAATTATAAAGATTAATTATTATTATTATTGAATTAGGGGTCCACACCTTTGTAGTAACATGTCGCGTCTGGCCGCGAAACCATTATTATTAATTTGTATTCGATCTTTCCATCATGTCCGTCACGATTACCTGGTTATTTTTTATTATTATTTTCCCTTATTAACCCAATATGAACAAATGCTGGGTAACTATCTTTGTATCATGACTCACGATTATTCTATTTTATTAATGCATTATCATCTTCTTTGTCATTCAGACGATTATTCTAAATAACATTAAGATGTTGATAAATGTCGTAAATTATTCTATTATCAAAATTAAATTATTATTAAAATTATTATTATTATTATTATTTCTATCATCTAGACGGCTGCACTGTATTGAGGGGTGAGCATAAGAAAATGATCTAAAGAGATGATTCATTTCAAAGGATGATAAATTGTAAATACGATTGGAAGGATAAGGAAATTGAAAAATATAGGATAAAAACAGAAAAACCTGCAGAATGAAGAAAATGAATAGAAAGATAAGGAAAAAGAGAAGAAATACTCAGGTATTACAACGGTAAAATGTAACAGGCAAAGAAGTGAGAAAATTGGAAGAGAAGAACAGAAGTTATTATTGAAATCCTAAGATGTCCTGCACTCCTGGCGGTCAAAATTGTGAACCAGTCGATAAGGAATCAGTAATAAAAGGAGAAGAAACCCCCTCCCGTCTCTCGCAGGGCTAATTCGTCAAGGCAGACTTGGTAATTTCCATTAAGACGAATTTAAAATGGAAAAATGGAGTGGGGATTAAGGGGAAAAGGCTTATGGGACGGTGATCGAAAACTTTTAGTTCATAATGTATTCAAATTGACTCTTCTTGCATACTGCTCAAGCATTCCGGATGCACCCAAAAGAAGCTCAAGAATTATTTTATTAAAAGAATAATTTCAGAGAAAAGGCAGAGTCCTCTGTCAATACGGACCGCATCTTCGTGGTTTTCCATTACACTCCACCGACCATGTACAAGTCTTCCTTTCTGCCCTGTAATTTTCCTTCTTATACCTCAAGGAAAGCTACCAATAACTTTCTTCTCATATCTTTTTTTCCTTTTTCTTTTCAACCCTGATCTGAATGAATATCTCCCTATCCGCATTCTCTATGACACTCTTCTTTTCCTGGCAGATTCCCCTTTTTTACTATTTTCTTTTCGTGTACCACTCTTTTATTATCAAAGAGATGGCTACGCGAACGTCTGTAATAGTCCGATCTTTTCTCTCTCTGGCTTTCCTTTCTCTCATATCACTTTCCTGTTCCTTCTTTTATACTCGTATTCTTCCAGCTTCATTACTTCCCCCATTAATATCTTTATTTTATATTGCTATATATTTCTTATCACTTGCTTTTTGTTTTACAATATGTATGTATGTAGACTATGCATTTATTCACACTGCAATGGGTATATACCCGGTGGCAGAACACTCAATAATGACAATAATAAACTTATTAATTAAAAATAAAATTAATAATACTAATAATTAATATTAACAATAATTATTATTAATAATAATAATAATAATAATAATAATAATAATAATAATAATAATAACAACAACAGGGAATATACTAAATTAAATGAAACGATCACTTAAAATAACATTTGAAATAAATCTAATTTGTATCTTAAAACTAAGATCGAACTAAAACCCACGAGTATGATATGTTCATATCTGCACAAGTACCTTTCAAATTACACTCATTTCGCTGTCAACTCACTCACTGCAATGGAACTACGACACATTTCACTGATTCTATCCTGATTTCACTAACATTTTAAAAACATTTCACTGTTCAAATACTTTGCACTGCCACTATAAACTATAAAGCTTCACTGACAGGAACACATTTCACTTACACAGCACACTTCACTGACACGACATACTTCTTCACTGATAACAACACACTTCACTGACACAACATAATTTTCACTGATACAAGACTTCAATAACAAAATATCATTTACACCCTTTAACTACTGTGTATAATTACCATCTATTAGTAAGGTCCTTAAGCCTATTTTTAAATACATTTTTGGTTGATGGTAAAGCCTTTAGTAAGTCTGCAGGTAAAGCATTCCAGTCCCTGATAGTACGATTGAGAAAAAAAAAACTTTCCAGTGTCCGTCCTCTGCCTTCTTTCCCTCAATTTATATGAGTGGTTGTCCTTGAAGAGTAATTTGGCGGCTGCAACCTATTTTTATTTCTCTCCAGGCAGGCTCACCTCTGTATGTTTTGAACAGTGCGCATAATCGAATTCGCGTTCTCCTCTCCATGAGTGTGTACCATTTTAATGGTGAATTTTTCCGACAACACTTAAGAGCCCGTTTTTGAATCTTTTCCAGTGTCTTAATATGTTATAATCTGTAAGGATCCCAACATGCAGCACCATATTCCATTACTGGACGTACTAGTGATTTATATGCAATCTATTTGGATTTATCAGAACCTTTTCTTAATACCCTCATCACAAAGTGTAACGCTCTCCATGCCTTTCCCGCTGTGTCTGTAACGTGTTCCCCCCAGCCGAGATCGCTGCTAAATGTTATTCCGAGGTATTTACATTTGTTAACTTCCGGAATGGTTTCACCCCCTAACGTATACGATGCGACTATTTTATTTCTTTTCCTTGTAAAGCTGATGGCTTTGCTCTTTAGAGAATTTATTTTCATTTTGTTGGCTATTGCCCAATCGTTTATTCTATTGAGGTCATTCTGGAGATGAGTAGTATCTTCATGGCTTTTTATTTCCCTGTATACCATACAATCATCCGCGAATAAGCGAACCCTAGACAAGATATTAACTGGCAGATCATTTACAAAAGCCAGGAATAGAAGAGGCCCTAAGACACTCCCCTGCGGGACAACCAACTCAAAAGTATAATAATTTATTCCAATAAATACCTTCCTCAATTGTTCAACGGAAAATAACCTTAGAGCAGGCATGTCAATTGATGCCCACAGGAGCAAGCGCGCGCTTTAGAGTCCAGGAGAGCCTGAGCGCTATACAGCGGAAAAGAAAGAGACAGACGAAAGAGGTGGTATATGCCGCTTGGTCGAGCTATATTCAGGGATGGCCAGCACTGATTCAATAGATAAAGGAAAGACAACTTATTAAAACTGTATCCACATTAATTTTTAGATTTGCCTTAGAAGTATAAGTGCATTATAAGGATGTAAGTTTTAATTTTAATGCTCATTTTTCACAAGTTTGATTTTTTTATTCAAAAGAAATATTTTCTCGCCTATTTATTTAGTAGCCTTACAGAATGTTTTCGTAAATCTAATATACCGTATATACATATTATTGAAGATAGTGTATTGAAAATATTCGCATGTTTGTAAGGAAATTAATTAACAAAGCAACTAAAAGGTAAAGGTATCCCCGTAACATGCCATGAAGGCATTTGGGGGCATGGAGGTAGAGCCCCATGCTTTCCATGACCTCGGCACTAGAATGAGGTGGTGTGGTCGGCACCACGCTCTGACCGCCTTTTACCCCAGGAAAACCCGGTACTCAATTTTATAGGAGGCTGAGTGAACCTGTTTGAAAGTTTGGCAACGAGAAAAAATCCTGTCACCACCTGGGATCGAACCCCAGACCTTCCAGTCCATAGCCAGCTGCTCTACCAACTGAGCTAAGCGGCCGCCCTAACAAAGCAACTACTGTTACATTATAAGCAAAAGATACGTGCCCATGTGTTGTAAAAATGTCAGCTCTATAGCTTCAGCACATTTCGAGAAAATAATTTAACATCCTGATGATAGGAAGTTTCTCACAAATATCACCTTAAAAGCATAATGCGATAAGAGTTTTGTTATGTAATATTAGTTACACTTATAACAGATACTGTACCTGTAATATTGTTTTGATTAGTTTATTGATTACTTTTGTAAGGCTAAAGATACCATCAATATAAATTCCAACTTATCATGTCATACTCAATCTCTTTCTTTGGAATATCACTTTCTTTATGAATGATGTGTTTCATTCACTTAATACAGTATAATATTATACTACTACGGAATTTAAGTGAATATTCCTTCTTAACTCTCTATTATGTTATTAAGTGCAATATTAAGAAATCAGTGTTAGTACTTTTGTTTTACAGACAGTATAGATAATATTAAACAGAAAAAAAGACATATAAAAATAACGACATAAAATTTCACGTTCCGTTTGAAGTTTGTGCACCACTGTTTTCTTAATCCAATAGGTTGCTTATTCATATACACAACTCTTCCTCTTTCCATACTTAGCGCTTGCTGCCCGCGCACGACGTCAAGGCCAGAAAAATGCGCTTGCTTTGACATCACTGCCTTAGAGATTGAACCCGACAGAGAAAAAGAGATTTCCTTCGTATTCCTTACTTATGTTATGGCTCATATTGTTGTAGGCATTATCTAGGCTGGCCAGATTTTTTTATGGTCCAGCAGGGGACATCGGCGATTTCAAGAAAAACCACAAACACTTATCTAGTGACTCTCCGTTGAAATGTTGCACAAAATACATGTAACAATAGATACAATAATAGAACTTCGCACACTAAATTTGTAGAGTATCTTAACTTTTTTAATGAAATGCATAAACACGTGTAACTCCTATACATAATATAGCCACTAAGAATTCAGTTTCAGTACTGACACATGCATGGAAGTCTTTCACATAGGCTAATATTGTACAGTAGTGGCAAAAAAAAACCGGACCGACCCTTGTAGCTGATTTAAGAGCCTTGTTCACTCCAGAGCACGATAGACTGGTAACTAAGACTTTCGTGGTTCGAATCTTGCATGGGAAGAATTTTTTTTTTTTTTTTTGTTCCTTATTCAAAATTATTCCCAATACTTTTCAATTGCTGGTAAAATTCATGTTTTGGGAATAATAAGTTAATTAAGTAGTAAAACATCGCTGCAATCGAAAAGTTCAATACCTATATCGAATAGGTTATTGTGGGGGGCGGTAAATGATCTTGTCCTTTAATTTTTTATGTTAAAAAATTGTATTCCCATACTTTCCCAACTTTTCAGTGCTTTGGAAGTGTGACATTATTTAAAATTTATTGGGTAATCAAAAAGTTTTGACAAACAAATTGTAATTACATTTTGAAGCAAAGACAGCGAAATAAGGTGTAATTTAACACTTCCCCTCCAACTAATTATATAATATCTAGGCCTAATATTATTCTTAAAATATGAATGGGTAAATAATTTCGGAGAGTGGCAAATTTGTAAACAGTTTTACGGAGCGTGTCACATAAGTAAGCTACACATTTATTGATGACTATTACTCTTTTACTACGTCATACTACTTTTGACCAATAAAATGGTACGAAAGAACCTGCTTATCGCACAATTTTATCGCGTCCCTAGCATTTGTTTAATTTTATCGCGTCCCTAGCATTTGTTTGCTTTTATCACTACCCTAGCATTTGTTTAATTTTATCACGTCCCTAGCATTTGTTTAATTTTATCGCTTCTCTAGCATTTGTTTGCTTTTATCACTACCCTAGCATTTGTTTAATTTTATCGCTTCTCTAGCATTTGTTTGCTTTTATCACTGCCCTAGCATTTGTTTAATTTTGTCCCTAGCATTTGTTTAATTTTATCGCGTTTCATTTGTTTGCTTTTAACTAGCATTTTTGATTTGTTTGCTTTTATCGCTTCTCTAGCATTTGTTTGCTTTTATCACTACCCTAGCATTTGTTTAATTTTAAGCATTTGTTTAATTTTATCGCGTCCCTAGCATTTGTTTAATTTTATCGCGTCCCTAGCATTTGTTTGCTTTTATCACTAAGCACCAACATTTCAAACTGAACTGGTCTGGACGTGAAAAAAAAAAAAGAAAATTACAAACCACTCCAGTCGATGAATGGCAGTTTCAAATATGACTCGCATTGGCATTCAAGAACAAGAATTAATAAAGATCACTGGTCATAGCTATGCATCTTCCTGAAACCCTATTTACAAATAAATGAAGAGCACCATTCGGAAATCCTGAATAAGTTGAGGAATAAACCATGTACATCAACGAGTTCACTTCTTTTACGCAAACGTCCAATATAACATCAACTGGACCACCAACCACTAAAAATTCAAATTTAAAAATTGTACATTCAATAACTGTTCCTTTTAAAATTATTCATGTTTATTTTTTATTTCATTGTCCTTAATTAAAGCTTTTCTTGTTTATTTCATCATCCCTAATTAAAACTTTTCTAACACTTATTTGTATTATTTAGGTTATGTTATAGCTTCTGCTATGTGATATTATGGATAGTCACGTATCAGAGATTGTTTAATACTAAGATTTATTGAAAATCATCTCTCAAGTGACGTTGATTACTGGGATCCGGACAATTGAAGTGGAATGCAACTATTTTAATAAAAATGAAACTGAATCAACAAAGCCTTCTTGACTAGTAACCGTCCACAGAGTTCAATGAAGATTCCATAGTTGACACAACTGATAACAAGATAATATCTAATCATAACACACTACTGCCATCTAGCGTAATATTTTTGTAATGTTGAGGTGGTACAATAATACATTTGAAGACAGTTGTATTTACGTAAGTCAATTAATATTTTATGCTCGACCATGCCGAAATGTAGTAATTATACACCTGGTAGCAGTCCTTTAATGCATGTCATTAAAGTACACCTATTCATCAAAGTTCAGGTTTTCGATTATTCTCGGATATGCAATCGAAAGACAACTAGCGAAACGTCACGGAGGCTGGAAATCCAATACTGTCGCAGGAGGTTATGTTCTGTTACTATAATAATTTTAGCGTTAATTGTAAATAATATTCAAATAAATTCAATTTGTCATCTCGTTTTTCAATGTCGAATTCAATTTCAAGGTTATATCAAGATTAATTTTTATCTTACGCTCTAGATTATATCAAGGTCGTCGACATTCGTTTCCCGGAAAAAAAAAAAACAATACTTTCGCGTCTGCGCACATCTCACAATTTATGAGGTAGGCTATTGCACTCACTCACATAATAACATGAATACCGGTAGGCCTACTTATGAATAATTTCAAGTTAGAAATATGGTCGAGCATAAAAAGTCGTATGAAACTTGCCTATAATGGTAATTAAGACGCTCGTATGAAAATTATGAAACTCGCTTGCGCTCGTTTCATAAACATCCTCGCGTCTTAATTACTACCATTATAGGCTCGTTGTATAATGTACTATTATTGTACTGGATTACTTCGTTACTTCTAATCTTTATAAACAGTACTTTCTTCTAATCGTGTAATAGTTAATTAAATCCCACTGGATTTTTTATTTTCTCTAGATAGATCTGCTCGTGTTCCACTCGCAGATTTGTCGATAAAATCAAAACCTCTAGTGAGATTACTGTTGACTATTACACTCTTACTACGTCATACTACTTTTGACCAATAAAACGGTACGAAAGGACGTATTTCAACCAATCATGGCTGCTTATCGCACAATTTTATCGCGTCCCTAGCATTTGTTTCTTTGTTTGCCAACATTTGAAACTGCGCTGGTCTGGACGTCAAAATAAAAATAAATATATATATATATATATATATATATATATATATATAAAATTACAGACCACTCCAGTCGATGCACAGCAGTTTCAAATATGACTCGCATTGGCATTCAAGAACAAGAATTAATAAAAATCACTGATCATACCTATGTATCTTCTGAAATCCGATTTACAAATAAATGAAGAGCACCATTCGGAAATCCTGAATAAGTTGAATACACCATGTAGGCCTAAATCAACGAGTTCCACTTCTACTACGCACACGTCCAATATAACATCAATTGAACCACCAACCACATTCAAATTTGAAAATTGTACATTCAATAATTATTCCTTTTAAAATTATTCATGTTTATTTTTTATGTCATTGTCGTTAATTAAAACTTTTCTAACACTTGTGTATATTAGTTAGGTTATGTTATAGCTTCTGCTATATGATATTATGGATAGTCACGTATCAGAGATTGTTTAATATTAAGATTTATTGAAAATCATCTGTCAAGTGACGTTGATTACTGGGATCCAGATAATTGAAGTGGAATGTTGCATTTTAATAAAAATGAAACTGAATCAACAAAGCCTTCTTGACTAGTAACATTGCCATCGTGTATAATAGATCGAGAACTTCTCGACGAGCAGGCATTGCTCACTACTGCCATCTAGCATGCATCTAGCGTAATATTTGTAATGTTGAGATGGTACAATAATACATTGAAGGCAGTTGTATTTTCGTAAGTCAATTAATATTTTATTATATTGGAGTACTTCGTTATTTCTAATCTTTATATGCTTTCTTCTAATCGTGTAATAGTCAATTAAATCCCACTCGAGTTTTGATTTTCTCTAGACAAATCAAAACCTCTAGTGATATTACTGTTGATAAAACTTAAATAGCTTGTGAAGATTCTTCAACAATGGGAATACTCCATGGGAACTGTGTGACCACAATCTTCGGCTACAATTATTTCACATTGGCCTACCGTAATATGGGTGCGGAATAATAGATCGTGTAACCAATATCAAATTTGTATGTATAAATATTTTACAAACACCCTGTGGCTTTGTCCATTACCAATACAGACTCATTTTAATCTTCTATTTCATTCTTCTTTTTCCTCCGTCCAAAGAGGGGGGAAAATGGGCTGATTTCTAATTAAAACTCACTTTTCGCATTCCAAACGCGACGAACCCACGCCACGAGGGACGAAGCAATAATAAATGTGAAATGAAGATAAATGAAAACGCCGACTGGGTGGTGGTGGTGGTGATGGTGGTGGTGATAACGATGGTTATCGGTGCCAAGAAAAGTGGAATTTCTGCCCTGGAAACTGCTGTCAATAATTCTCATCTCTCTCCCCTTTCAACTTCTAAAAATTTTTGATGAAAATAGCATCCCAAAAAAGTTTCCGAAGAAAGTCATTAAGACGGAAGGAAGAAGGTGGAGGCGCTGTTGATTTTATGCTCTTTGTTCTTCGAGCGCCCAAGTTTTGCTGCAAGTTGGAGCTTTAACGAGACAATTCTTTCAAATCGCTCCGGGAGGGAACTCTCAATAATTAGCTACACACCAAAGGCAAGGATTTGCAATTCATTTATCACAGACGGAATACTACAGAAACGTGGGTGAATCTGAAGTACTCAAAAGAATTAAAAGTGTTAATGTCGTCATCATCATCATCATCTATGCTCAAGTAGTATCTATAAAAATCCAGCTAACTCGTCATCAGTTCCTAATAGACATGTAGAGATACATTTTCCCATTTATGTACGTAATGCAGCGTTTCTCGAACTTTTTTGAAGTGGGGACCACTTTTTTAAGTCAGAACAGTTCCGCGGACCACCTTACTCTTGTTCCCTTCGAAAGCAAATTTATCATTTTTGTATCATATTTTAATACTAGTAGGCCTATACTTATCCTTTGTCCCGCGCCGTTGCGTCGCGGTCTAGGACCCACGTTACGGAATGCGCGCTGGTTCGAATCCTCATGGGAGAAGAAATTTTCTCATGAAATTTCGGCTAGTGTATGGGACCAGTGCCCACCCAGCATCGTGATGCACTTGGGGAGCTACGATAGGTAGCGAAATCCGGTTGCGAATGCCAGCTATAACGGCTGGGGGGGATCATCGTGCTAACCACACGATACCTCCATTCTGGTTGAATGATCGTCCATCTGTGCTTCGGCATGTGGGCGTGAGGCCAGCAGCCGGCTGGTCGGTCTAGGCCCTTCACGGGCTGTAGCGCCACGGATTATTACACTTATACTTTAAAATAGAATTAATTAATTATAATACTTTTCTAATAATTATATTTTTGTAGCCAATCACAAGTAACTTATAACAAATTCTGTGCATTGTTGATACATCGCTTGCCTGTTAGCAGTTAGTTGTTTGAAATCCTTTTTATGTGGTACACGCTAGTAGTTGTCCATGTCTCTGTTAAATAGTGCCATTATTAATGGAAAACTAGCTTTGATCCGGATCTTTGAAAAGAAAGGAACATGATGAGTGTTAATAGTTCAGAAGCTGTGTGTGAAGATATTAATATCAGTGATCATAGTGCCATTAAAGAAATATCTAGTCCTAGTGGCAGCTATTCAAAGAAAAAATACTTTCGTAAATATGACAAGAGTTATTTGGAACTTGGATTTGCTTGGCGTGGCAATGATAGTGAACCAAAACCTCGGTGCGTTGTTTGTTACGAAGTGCTTTGAAACGAGTGTATGAAACCCGTGAAATTGAAACGGCACGTAGAGACAAAACACGCAAGTGTAAAAAAGTAAACCTGTCGGATTTCAAAATAGACGGAGTCTAAAATTTCTTATATTGTCATCTGGAAAAACAAATAAAAAAATTAATGCAGAAACATGCCCGATTTTCAAGGAAAGATGCAATTTGGCACGTTCTATTATTGGTGTACGATATACAGTATAATTGATAATTGAAGTGGAATGCAACTGCTTTAATAAAAATGAAACTGAATCAACAAAGCCCTCTCGGCTAGTAATAGTCTATAGAGTTCAACGAAGATTGTATGATTGGCATAACTGGTAACAAGAGAAAAGATCATAAACACTATTGCCATCTAGCGGAATATTTGTAATGATAAGATGGTACAATAATACATTTTCAAGAGAGTTTAGTATTTTTGTAAGTCAATATTTTATTGTATTAGAGTATTTTATTTCTTCTAATCTTTATATACTTTCTTCTAATCGTGTAATAGTCAATTAAATCCTACTCGAGTTTTGATTTTCTTTAGATAAATCAAAACCTCTAGTGAGATTACTGTAGATAAATGTATTATTATTATTATTATTATTATTATTATTATTATTATTATTATTATTATTATTATTATTATTATTAAACATACTTCAATTACTAAATTAAAAATTAACTACTACTATTCAGTTTTCGCATAATTAAATTGAAATACATTGTTCTAAACACCACTGCAAGGAACATATACACGACAGTAATCAGATTTAGGCACTCTGATCGATAAATCAATTTATCGCAACTAATTACTGTTTGTTGGAAAGAGCCTGATTGCATGTGACCCGGGAATGGGCCAAGACAAAGAATCAAGAGGGGGTGAGGTGGGAGGAAGAGAGAAAGTGCTTCGCATCATCCATTCTGGTCACGTCCTTGTTAATTGTGTTAAAGACCAGCACCGCATCGACTTGCACTTCTCTTAGCTCGCCCTCTCAGTACGACTCCAACCTAAATATCCAGAATGGCGACTTCCCAAACACACAACAATGAATCAGGAGCCGTAACAAAAACCAGTTGCTATAGCAACCCGAATATATATTTATACCACAGTCACGAAGCTTGGGTTGTGAGGGTGCTAAGAACAATAGACTGTGCAGGTACTATTTCGCATTGTCTGTAATTGATATTAGCGATCCTAGTGGTTAGCAACTATCTATGGATGCATATTTACTATGTATTGAGTTTCGCGACTGTATATACTAGCAGTGGCGTAGCATGAAATTTTGAGCAGGGAAGCTAACTCAAGTTGTCTTTCATGCAATAAGAGAAAACGTATTACAAAGATACAGTCTTAAAATAAATAGTAGTCAATGTCAAGTCAGCAGTCGAAGATTGGTTGGAACCTCGTTTTAACACCAATAAGGCATGACCTCAAATGATACGTAGTAAAATATGATTTCACGGTTTACACATATCTCTAACAAATAGACACGTATACGTATAACATTAGCTCACTCCCTGTCATACTTAGAGGAATCACAATATTAGTATCATTACGTAAGTATGCGTCTGTCTTTTGGTTGTGTCCTTCATTGACAGCAAGGGAGTCGGTCATTTGTTTTTTAAATAACACTTTTGTTCGTAAGTCAGTCTTGATAATAGAATTGTCCTAAAATGTCAAGTAAATTGGTGTCAGGAACTGTTATTTCACTCATTATTTATTATATCAACCAAAATGCACACTAACACTTCAACTGAACACAACTGACGAAAAGGGATAACTCGGAAACTACTTATTTTCAATGTCAAAGCTAGCTTCTTGCGAGCCTTGCGACCCGGGTAGTTTAGTTAGAAAGGGATGGAAAATCTGCGGGGTGGGTTACACAGAAGAATGAGTGTAAGAAACCAGTCTGCTTGGAAGCTGAAGTGTGCAGGCTTCTTGTTTACTGCTGCATCACAAATCATCCTGAGCTGCCGCATCACAATATTTAACGCGTAAATATAAATTCTATTAAAATTAGTAAATAATTTTCTCCATAAACTGCAGGTTTATTATGAAATTATTATTAACTGGGGAAGCTGAGCTTTTAGCTTACATTGACGCTACGCCACTGTATACTAGGCTGTATTTATACACTACAGGGCATCCATGATTCTGTAGAAATGTTTCATAAATTATGGTGCGAGAACCGATGACAGCTCGCAAAGACCAGGGCCCTATTCCACGAAAGTATGGTCTAATACATTACAAGTGTATTGAGTTGTAACTTATAGTTATTAGTAGAATTGTGTTCCACAAAGGTTTCTTCTTCTGCACATTGTGGAGTGAGAAGTAATGAGAACTGATATCCTGATCAAGAAAGGTAAAAAATTACTCTGAAATATTACATATCTGTGTCTTATCACACTGTTAAAGAATATTAAGATCAAAACATAATCTATACTAATAATAAATCTGTAGCCGAAATTTTTCTGGTAATTTTCGATTTTCCAAAATAATTGGTCCTAACATATATAATTAACCGCCCTGAAACCGAAAATCGCTTTTTGAAATTTTTGTTTGTATGTCTGTCTGTACGTTTGTTACCTTTTCACGCGATAATGGCTGAACGGATTTCGATGAAAATTGGAATATAAATTAAGTTCGTTGTAACTTAGATTTTAGGCTATATGGCATTCAAAATACATTATTTAAAAGGGGGTTATAAGGGGCCTGAATTAAATAAATCGAAATATCTCGCTTATTATTGATTTTTATGAAAAATGTTACATAACAAAAGTCTCTTTAAAAATAATTTGCGATACGTTTTATTCTTTGAAAAATTTTGATAGGATTGATATTTAATGAGATAAAGGAGTTTTAAAATTAAAATAACTGCCATCTAAGGCCGTGTAATGAATTAAAAAACAAATGACTTCTTCTATAAGGGCCTTGGACAGCAACACTCGAAAGCTATGAAAAAGATAGCCTACAGAGAATGTTTCTGTGTTTGTATGAAGTAATATCGGAAGCTAAATTAACGATTTGTATAGTTAATTATTATTTCACCATTGGAAAGTGTAGTTTCTCTAGATGGACATAATGCTATAATGTTATTACAGTAACTTCTGATATAATATAATATAATATGTAATATTATATAATATAATTTAAGTTATTTGAAGGGTTCAGAACCATAGCGGGTCAAGCGCCATTTACTGAATACGTAGAAAACAAGGGTTAAAATTAAGTTATTACCATAATTCAATGGAAACCTATAACAAGTAAAATAAAATATACACATTAAATCTAAATGATGTCAATCTTCATTAAACTACGGTTGCATGTAATAAAAATTAAGAAACATGTAAAAGGAATTGTCATTGCACCAAATGAGTGTCTCTGGACCAAAATGATCGCATTTTAATTATTTGGATGCAATTTAAATTAAGTAACATATTAAACGATTTATCCTTCTATCAAACACGAATGTTTCCTGGAACAAATGTCCTATTTTAATTATGTAATTACTTTATATTTATTTCTAACGGGTGCAGCGGAGCACACGGGTACGGCTAGTAATTCAATAAAACGATAACAGATAAATTATTCCAAAATAATAAATATCTGTGTCTTACCACATTGCTAAAGAATATTATGATCAAAACATAATTTAATAAAAAAATAACAGAAAAATTACTTCAAAATGATAAATACCTGTTTCTTACTACACTGTCAAAGAATTTTAATAACAAAATATAATAATTTAATAAAAAATAACAATGCTTCTAAAGCAAAAAGCAAATAATATAAAAAATTTGGAGATACTACGCAGTACGATTCCCGGACATTTTCCCGAATCCACATTCCCGAACATCCATTTTCCCGCATACAAAATTCTCGAATCCACATTTCCGATTTCTATTATTTCTATTTTCCTGATAATACAGTAGGTAGTGTATGTTTATAACACAAATGTATTTAATATAATTATTGTATAATTAATTACACGTTCTCTTTACAAAGTGAAATAATGTCCAAGTGGCCTCAGGTAATCGAGGTGTCTGTTATAGTCTGCATAGGTGTGATAATCCTGCACGATAATTCGTATTCGTGTTTGAAGTTGCAGCCGCTCTCTCTGCGGCTTGACTTTCAGTACTTGCAAGTTATTAGTAATCGCCCACGCAGAACATTCTTTGGAACGTACTTCTGCACAATTCCAGTATATATTTCGTCCAACCGCACTCTTGCTCTTACAAATACACGTAACATTCCAGCAAAAGCTTTTTACCTCCTCGTGCTGAAGTTATAAGCTTCATCTGCCATGTTTCTCATAACATACATTTAATCAATTTGTTTGTTTAAAAGTAGTTTTTGTTATATTTTTGTTTCCTGGCAACATACAGTGATTGTCAGTACATTTCTTTTACTGTTGTTTTTGTTATTTTTTTTTTTCCTGGCAACATGTAGTGATTTCAGTTCATGTCTTTTACTGTAGTTTTTGTAATTTTTTTTATTTCCTGGCAACATGTAGTGATTGTCAGTTCATGTCTTTACTGTTGTTTTTGTTATATTGTTTTGTTTCCTGGCAACATGTAGTGATTGTCAATTCATGTCTTTTACTCTAGTTTTGTAATTTTTTTGTTTCCTGGCAACATGTAATGATTGTCAGTTCATTTCTTTTACTGTTGTTTTTGTTATATTTTTGTTTCCTGGCAACATATAGTGATTGTCAGTTCATTTTTTACTGTTGTTTTCGTTATATTTTTGTTACCTGGCAACATATAGTGATTGTCAGTTCATTTCTTTTACTGTTGTTTTTGTTATTTTTTGTTTCCTGGCAACATGTAGTGATTTCAGTTCATGTCTTTTACTGTAGTTTTTGTTAATTTTTCGTTTCCTGGCAACATGTATGATTGTCAATTCATGTCTTTTACTCTAGTTTTGTAATTTTTTTGTTTCCTGGCAACATGTAGTGATTGTCAGTTCATGTCTTTTACTGTTGTTTTTGATATTTTTTTGTTTCCTGGCAACATGTAGTGATTGTCAGTTCATGTCTTTTATTGTTGTTTTTGTTATATTTCTTTGTTTCCTGGCAACATATAGTGATTGTCAGTTAATTTATTTTACTGTTGTTTTTGTTAATTTTTGTTTCCTGGCAACATGTAGTGATTGTCAATTCATGTCTTTTACTCTAGTTTTGTAATTATTTTGTTTCCTGGCAACATGTAATGATTGTCAGTTCATTTCTTTCACTGTTGTTTTTTTATATTTTTGTTTCCTGGCAACATATAGTGATTGTCAGTTCATTTCTTTTACTGTTGTTTTTGTTAATTTTTTGTTTCCTGCCAACATGTATGATTGTCAATTCATGTCTTTTACTCTAGTTTTGTAATTTTTTTGTTTCCTGGCAACATGTAGTGATTGTCAGTTCATGTTTTTTACTGTTGTTTTTGTTACATTTTTTGTTTCCTGGCAACATATAGTGATTGTCAGTTCATGTCTTTTACTGTTGTTTTTGCTATATATTTTTTTGTTTCCTGGCAACATGTAGTGATTGTCAATTCATGTCTTTTACTCTAGTTTTGTAATTATTTTGTTTCCTGGCAACATGTATTGATTGTGAGTTCATTTTTTTTACTGTTGTTTTTGTTATATTTTTGTTTCCTGGCAACATATAGTGATTGTCAGTTCATTTCTTTTACTGTTGTTTTTGTTATTTTTGTTTCCTGGAAACATGTAGTGATTTCAGTTCATGTCTTTTACTATAGTTTTTGTTAATTTTTGTTTCCTGGCAACATGTATGATTGTCAATTCATGTCTTTTACTCTAGTTTTGTAATTTTTTGTTTCCTGGCAACATGTAGTGATTGTCAGTTCATGTTTTTACTGTTGTTTTTGTTTTATTTTTTTGTTTCCTGGCAACATATAGTGATTGTCAGTTCATGTCTTTACTGTTGTTTTTGTTATATTGTTTTGTTTCCTGGCAACATGTTGTGATTGTCAATTCATGTCTTTTACTCTAGTTTTGTAATTATTTTGTTTCCTGGCAACATGTATTGATAGTCAGTTCATTTTTTTACTGTTGTTTTTGTTATATTTTTGTTTCCTGGCAACATATAGTGATTGTCAGTTCATTTCTTTTACTGTTGTTTTTGTTATTTTTTGTTTCCTGGCAACATGTAGTGATTTCAGTTCATGTCTTTTACTGTTGTTTTTGTTAATTTTTTGTTTCCTGGCAACATGTAGTGATTGTCAATTCATGTCTTTTACTCTAGTTTTGTAATTCTTTGTTTCCTGGCAACATGTAGTGATTGTCAGTTCATGTCTTTTACTGTTGTTTTTGTTATATTTTTTTCTTTCCTGGCAACATGTAGTGATTGTTAGTTCATGTCTTATACTGTTGTTTTTGTTATATTTTTTTGTTTCCTGGCAACATGTAGTGATTGTCAGTTCATGTTTTTTACTGTTGTTTTTGTTATATTTTTTTGTTTCCTGGCAACATATAGTGATTGTCAGTTAATTTATTTTACTGCTGTTTTTGTTAATTTTTTGTTTCCTGGCAACATGTAGTGATTGTCAATTCATGTCTTTTACTCTAGTTTTGTAATTATTTTGTTTTCTGGCAACATGTAATGATTGTCAGTTCATTTCTTTCACTGTTGTTTTTGTTATATTTTTTTGTTTCCTGGCAACATATAGTGATTGTCAGTTCATTTCTTTTACTGTTGTTTTTGTTATATTTTTGTTTCCTGGCAACATATGGATTTGAGAGAGGTGGGATATGATGATAGAGACTGGATTACTCTTGCACAGGATAGAGATCGATGTTCTGTTTCTTTTACTGTTGTTTTTGTTATTTTTTGTTTCCTGGCAAAATGTAGTGATTTCAGTTCATGTCTTTTACTGTAGTTTTTGTTAATTTTTTGTTTCCTGGCAACATGTATGATTGTCAATTCATGTCTTTTACTCTAGTTTTGTAATTTTTTTGTTTCCTGGCAACATGTAGTGATTGTCAGTTCATGTTTTTACTGTTGTTTTTGTTATATTTTTTGTTTCCTGGCAACATATAGTGATTGTCAGTTCATGTCTTTTACTGTTGTTTTTGCTATATATTTTTTTGTTTCCTGGCAACATGTAGTGATTGTCAATTCATGTCTTTTACTCTAGTTTTGTAATTATTTTGTTTCCTGGCAACATGTATTGATTGTCAGTTCATTTTTTTACTGTTGTTTTTGTTATATTTTTTGTTTCCTGGCAACATATAGTGATTGTCAGTTCATTTCTTTTACTGTTATTTTTGTTATTTTTTGTTTCCTGGCAACATGTAGTGATTTCAGTTCTTGTCTTTTACTGTAGTTTTTGTTAATTTTTTGTTTCCTGGCAACATGTATGATTGTCAATTCATGTCTTTTACTCTAGTTTTGTAATTTTTTTGTTTCCTGGCAACATGTAGTGATTGTCAGTTCATGTTTTTACTGTTGTTTTGTTATATTTTTTTGTTTCCTGGCATCATATAGTGATTGTCAGTTAATTTATTTTACTGTTGTTTTTGTTATTTTTTTGTTTCCTGGCAACATGTAGTGATTGTCAGTTCATGTCTTTTCCTTACTGTTGTTTTTGTTAATTTTTTGTTTCCTGCCAACATGTATGATTGTCAATTCATGTCTTTTACTCTAGTTTTGTAATTTTTTGTTTCCTGGCAACATGTAGTGATTGTTAGTTCATGTTTTTACTGTTGTTTTTGTTTTATTTTTTTGTTTCCTGGCAACATATAGTGATTGTCAGTTCATGTCTTTTACTGTTGTTTTTGTTATATTGTTTTGTTTCCTGGCAACATGTAGTGATTGTCAATTCATGTCTTTTACTCTAGTTTTGTAATTATTTTGTTTCCTGGCAACATGTATTGATTGTCAGTTCATTTTTTTACTGTTGTTTTTGTTATATTTTTGTTTCCTGGCAACATATAGTGATTGTCAGTTCATTTCTTTTACTGTTGTTTTTGTTATTTTTGTTTCCTGGCAACATGTAGTGATTTCAGTTCATGTCTTTTACTGTAGTTTTTGTTAATTTTTTTGTTTCCTAGCAACATGTATGATTGTCAATTCATGTCTTTTACTCTAGTTTTTGTAATTTTTGTTTCCTGGCAACATGTAATGATTGTCAGTTCATTCTTTTACTGTTGTTTTTGTTATATTTTTGTTTCCTGGCAACATATAGTGATTGTCAGTTCATTTTTTTACTGTTGTTTTTGTTATATTTTTTGTTTCCTGGCAACATATAGTGATTGTCAGTTCATGTCTTTGACTGTTGTTTTTGTTATACTTTTTTCTTTCCTGGCAACATGTAGTGATTGTTAGTTCATGTCTTATACTGTTGTTTTTGTTATATTTTTTTGTTTCCTGGCAACATGTAGTGATTGTCAGTTCATGTTTTTACTGTTGTTTTTGTTATATTTTTTGTTTCCTGGCAACATATAGTGATTGTCAGTTAATTTTTTTACTGTTGTTTTTGTTAATTTTTTGTTTCCTGGCAACATGTAGTGATTGTCAATTCATGTCTTTTACTCTAGTTTTGTAATTATTTTGTTTCCTGGCAACATGTAATGATTGTCAGTTCATTTCTTTCACTGTTGTTTTTTTATATTTTTGTTTCCTGGCAACATATAGTGATTGTCAGTTCATTTCTTTTACTGTTGTTTTTGTTATATTTTTGTTTCCTGGCAACATATAGTGATTGTCAGTTCATTTCTTTTACTGTTGTTTTTGTTATGTCTTTTTTTTTGTTTCCTGGCAACATGTAGTGATTTCAGTTCATGTCTTTTACTGTAGTTTTGTTAATTTTTTGTTTCCTGGCAACATGTAGTGATTGTCAATTCATGTCTTTTACTCTAGTTTTGTAATTTTTTGTTTCCTGGCAACATGTAGTGATTGTCAGTTCATGTTTTTTACTGTTGTTTTTGTTATTTTTTTGTTTCCTGGCAACATATAGTGATTGTCAGTTCATGTCTTTTACTGTTGTTTTTGCTATATATTTTTTTGTTTCCTGGCAACATGTAGTGATTGTCAATTCATGTCTTTTACTCTAATTTTGTAATTATTTTGTTTCCTGGCAACATGTATTGATTGTCAGTTCATTTTTTTACTGTTGTTTTTGTTATATTTTTTTGTTTCCTGGCAACATATAGTGATTGTCAGTTCATTTCTTTTACTGTTGTTTTTGTTATTTTTTGTTTCCTGGCAATATGTAGTGATTTCAGTTCATCTTTTACTGTAGTTTTTGTTAATTTTTTGTTTCCTGGCAACATGTAGTGATTGTCAATTCATGTCTTTTACTCTAGTTTTGTAATTATTTTGTTTTGGCAACATGTAATGATTGTCAGTTCATTTTTTTACTTTGTTTTTGTTATATTTTTGTTTCCTGGCAACATGTAGTGATTTCATGTCTTTTACTGTTGTTTTGTAATTTTTTTTTTTTGTTTTGGCAACATGTAGTGATTGTCAGTTCTTTTACTGTTGTTTTTGTTAATTTTTGTTTCCTGGCAACATGTAGTGATTGTCAGTTTTCATTTTTCTTTTACTGTTGTTTTTGTTATTTTTGTTTCCTGGCAACATGTAGTGATTTCAGTTCATGTCTTTTACTGTAGTTTTTGTTAATTTTTTGTTTCCTGGCAATATGTATGATTGTCAATTCATGTCTTTTACTCTAGTTTTGTAATTTTTTTGTTTGCTGGCAACATGTAGTGATTGTCAGTTCATGTCTTTTACTGTTGTTTTTTATATATTTTTTTGTTTCCTGGCAACATGTAGTGATTGTCAGTTCATGTCTTTTCATTGTCTTTTACTGTTTTTAATTTTTTGTTTTGGCAACATGTAGTGATCAGTTTTTTTGTATTTAGTTTTTGTTAATTTTTTTGTTTCCTGGCAACATATAGTGATTGTCAGTTAATTTATTTTACTGTTGTTTTTGTTAATTTTTGTTTCCTGGCAACATGTAGTGATTGTCAATTAATGTTTCCTGGCAATATTTTTACTTTCTAGTTTAGTAATTTTTTGTAATTATTTTGTTTCCTGGCAACATGTAATGATTGTCAGTTCACTGTTGTTTTTTTACTGTTGTTTTTGTTATATTTTTGTTTCCTGGCAACATATAGTGATTGTCAGTTCATTTTTTACTGTTGTTTTTGTTTTTGTTATATTTTTGTTTCCTGGCAACATATAGTGATTGTCAGTTCATTTCTTTTACTGTTGTTTTTGTTATTTTTGTTTCCTGGCAACATGTAGTGATTTCAGTTCATTTCTTTTACTGTTGTTTTTGTTAATTTTTTGTTTCCTGGCAACATGTATGATTTCAATTCATGTGTAGTTTTTGTTAATTTTTTGTTTCTGGCAACTCTCATGTCTTTTTTAGTTTTGTAATTTTTTTGTTTCCTGGCAATATGTAGTGATTGTCAGTTCATGTCTTTTACTGTTGTTTTTGTTATATTTTTTTTGTTTCCTGGCAACATGTAGTGATTGTCAGTTCATGTCTTTTACTGTTGTTTTTGTTATATTTTTTTGTTTCCTGGCAACATGTAGTGACTGTCAGTTCATGTCTTTTACTGTAGTTGTAATTTTTTTCCTGGCAACATGTAATTATTGTCAGTTCACATCTTTTACTGTAGTTTTGTAATTTTTTGTTTCCTGGCAATATGTAATGATTGTCAGTTCATGTCTTTTACTGAAGTTGTAATTTTTGTTTCCTGGCAACATGTAGTGATTGTCAGTTCATGTCTTTTACTGTAGTTTTTGTAATTTTTTTGTTTCCTGGCAACATGTAGTGATGTCAGTTCATGTCTTTTACTGTTCGGGAATTTGCCACATATTATAATCGGATAACTGAATAGTAAATGAAATTCGGGACTGTGCTTGGGGAACTTGGCTTCGGGAAAGTAGCATTCGGGAAAAGGGTGGGAACAATGCAGTACAGTACAGCTAATTTAATAACTGCGGTGACAGCATTCACATGGTTGTCTCAATAAACATTTACAGTACATAGAATGACAGAATGGTATTGCAGAATCTCCTACATTGCTTTTCTGTAACGAGTCACTAAATACGAAAAGGGAATAAGTCACCTTCAGTTAGTTTGAAAAATACACAAATCTGGTTCTTCACACAATGAAATATAAACAAACTGCATCGAAAATATTTCTATGAACCAATCGAGACTGCACAAGATATTTATGTAAAAAAATGTGTATTTTCAATTTATCCTTTACGGAAATAATTTTTGCGTGTGGACTTGTTCCCTTTCATATCTAAAGAAATATATTGAAAAAAAATATTAAACGAAATATATCGTTATCTCTATTCAAATCAAAAGCTGATATTGTATGCCAATTTATGAACAATAGTATAGTGTAGCACATAGAAACATTGAAAATGTCAGTTATTACATAAACCAAAACAATTTTTATGTTGGGAGTTGTTCCCCTTTCATATCTAACGAAATATACTGTAAAAATATTAAACAAAAGTATCGTTATTTCTATTTTTCAAAACAAAAGCTGTATTGTATGTCAATTTATGAACAATAGTAGAGAGTAGCACATAGAAACATTGAAATATGTTGACCAAACAATATACTTTGAATTTTCTTATTAATCTTCAGAGTTGTTTTTATCAGCAATGGGCCACTGTATGATCTCACTCCAGAATTCTTTCACTTCCTTAGGTAAGTACTTCACCAATTTCTTAATATCCTCAATTCTTACTTCCTCTATCGAACTTTTTGTTGTAGAGACTTTTCTATGGACAAATTGGGAATAACATTTTTCCTTGACAAAAGCTGAAAAGTGTGATAGATCAAACCATCAAAGTTCTCATATGTCACAATTCTGCCAAGATATGAGCTCTCATACACACATGAAATAGGTGCTGTGAAATATTGAAATTGATCTTTTTATGGGTGGGGATAATTCGTTAAAGTGTATTCTATTTTAGATAGGAACAACAAATTTGAATTTCTTATGAGAAAGGAACAAGTCGTGGATTATTTAGCGTCTAATTTTCAAAGTAAACATGAAAACTAAAGTGATTGAAATCTAGGCCAAGGAGATGAAGGACCTGTTCCCTTTTTGTATTGTATTGTATTTATTAGGGAATTCCATGGTATTCAACCACATGCTTACAGCTAGAATATGGAACAATCGAAAAACTTAATACTATTATAAAATCTTAATTTATAGTCACAGTCTAGATGAAATATATACAGACGAGATTTACAATATAGTCCAATGGACAACACAAAGTTTTAGTATCAATTTCATGAAGTGTTATTGAATGTAGAATTCACCTACAGAATAGAAGGTGTGAGAAACTTAGGTACTTCTTTAATTTGGCCTTAAATAATTTTATGTTTTGAGTTTCATTTTTTATATCGATAGGAAGGCTATTAAAAATTTTTACTGCCATATAACGCACTCCTTTTTGATAGCACGATAGATTTGCTGATGGTTTATGAAAGTCATTTTTGACGTGTATTTATGCTATGAACTGTTGAATTAGTGCCAGAAGTTTTGATTACATACGAGGAAGACTATTAATGCCAAAAGATATACTGACAAGCCATGGGCATTTTTGTAGTTTTTTTAAAATAGAAGGCCAGATTTGGCACCTACTATTATTCTAAACTCAGGTAGAAATATATTTTACTATCTGTGGAATTTTCCCAGAATATTATTCCAAAAATTGATGAAATCTATGACAAAGTATATTGTTTTTAAGGTATTGATTTACTATCTTTCATGCAGAATCTAAGAGCAAAACAAGCTGAATTTATTTTAATTTCTTTAATATGATTTTTCCAATTTAACACATTATCGACTTTTAAGCCAAGAAATTTGGTTGTTGTTGTTTCTAATAGGGATCTATTGTTAATTATTGCGCTAGAAATTTGCGACACTGAATTTGGACAGGATTTAAATTGAATTATGTTAGTTTTGTTACAATTTAATACTAATTTATTGACTGAGAACCAGTCACATATTTTGAAGAGAATTTCCTCTGTTGAAGATTGGAATGTGTTCAGTTATTGGCTGTAATTACTATACTTGTGTCATCTGCAAATAATATGGGATGATCTACATTTTTATAGGGGGACAAGATCATTTATAAAATAGAAAATTTAGGGGACCTAATATTGATCCTTGAAAATTTTTTTATTTAGTTCCCCATGTCGATGTAGATTTCATAGTTGTATTGATTTATAACTTTCTGTTTTATCTTTGAGATGCTTCATGAAACCATTGAGTGTGCAACTTCTTTAATTCCTAATAATCTAATTTATCTTGCAGCATTTTATGATTTAAAGTCAAATATTTGGATAAATGACAGAAAATACATCCCAACTTGTAATTTTTTATTTACTGCCTCCAGAATTTTGTCAGTTAGTTTTATTACCCAGTTAGATCAAAAAACTAAATGTTGCATTTTCTGTGCCTTTATTTTTCCTAAATGTATTGTTTAAAATTGTTTTGGGACTAAAATGTGTATCTTCTAGATGATGATATAATCTTTTATACATTACTTTTTCAAAGATTTTGGAAGACTGGAATAAGAAGTGATATGGGTCTTTAATTTTCAGAAGTTTTTTATTTGAAGATAGAATAACCATTGAATGTTTTTAATCTTCGGGAAATATACCATTATAAACTGAATTTAAAGAAGCGGTTAATAAAGAATAATATGTTTAACTTTTAATATTTTCTTGTTATTTCATCATTGAGGAGTTTGACTTTATTTTTAATAATTGCAATTATTTCTTGTTTGTTTGTCATAAATATTTGAATATTTGGGAATTTTGTCGGAAAATATTGTGTTAAAGAATTTAAACTGTTTTAACATTATCTTGGGGATGTTGAGGTTATCAGTTATTTTAAGAAAAATATTTGTTAAATATCTTCATCTTTACTAATTTCATTTGGGTCTGACGTTTTTGTATTGTTAAATATTGGAGAGCAGTATAGTTTGTTACATTTAATTTTGATCAACCACTTTCTTTTTAATTATGTTCCAAGTTGTTTTGATTTTATTATCAAAGTTTTGTACTTTGTTGTTTATAGTGTAATTCTTTGCTTTTCAATTACTTTTGTAATATTTTTGAATAATTTTTATATTGTTTTAAGTTTGACAACTGAGCACTATGTATAATGATCTCTTGGTTTTGCATGAATTTTAATTACCTTTGTAATCCATCTATTGTTACATATTGTTTCATTTTTATTTTCATTAAAACTAGATTCAAAAATATTTAAAAATGTTTTAATGAAATCGTTGAATTTACTGTTCATATCATTTGACTGTATAAATTCCCATGTTTCATTTTTAAGATTTATTTCAAAATCATTTAATGATTCCCTGTTTATATTTCTGAATCTCACTTTAGTTGGTTTTTGCATTCATAATGTATTTGATGATGTGCACTAAATAATTTATAATTCAGCATAATGTTGAGCATCGTGATGCCAGAAAAATGTTGAGTTGATTGTTTGAGATATACCTATTTTTTTCTTTTCCCAAAGGTTGTCTATTCAGCATTTCTATTTGTATGGTCGGAAAGTTTCTTGTAAATTAAATTGAAAGATTAACATTAGAATGAAGAAGCATACCCTTCAATTGTTTATGGTTGAGGATAAATCATTAATATAAACTAAAAACAATAATCAACCTGAATTTGATTCCTAGGAAACTCCATGTTTAATATCCCTAAATTCTGAATGAGTAATTTTGTGACTATAATATCATGATATTTTGTTTTCTTCACTTTTGAAAGACAATAATGATGTATTTGTTACAGTCATCACTGATATCTTTTGCATACCGGTACCGGAATAAAATACCAATACGAAGTATTCCAGTGAAAAGGTTATTCTTAGTACCGGTACATAGGTAGATACCAATTTTTTAATGATGATGATGATGACGACGACGATGATTCATTCATTCATAGTTTTCTGCCTAAAGGCAGATCTTTCACTGCAAACTCAGCATTCTCCAATCTTTCCTATTTTCTGACTTCCTCTTAGTCTCCGCATATCATTCATATATCTTAATGTCGTCTATCATCTGATATCTTCTTCTGCCCCCAACTTTTCTACGTTCCTTCCAGTGCATTATTCAGGAGGCAATTTTTCCTTAGCTAATGACCCAGTCAATTCCTTTTCCTCTTCCTGATCAGTTTCATCAGCATTCTTTCTTCACCTTCTCTTTCCAACACAGCTTCATTTCTTATTCTGTCTGTCCATTTCACACACTCCATTCTTCACCATATCCACATTTCAAATGCTTCTATTCGCTTCTCTTCACTTCGTCGTAATGTTCATGTTTCTGCCCCCATACAATGTCATACTCCACACAAAGCACTTCATTAGTATCTTCCTTAGTTCTTTTTCCAGAGGTCCGCAGAACATGCTCCTTTTCATGACGATTATGATGATTATTATTTTATTGAATATTATGGTTTTATAGATGTTGAAGGTGGGTGTTGTAAAACAAACATATATCTGTACCGGTAATGGTTACAAAAGCAAAAATGGAGAACATGCTGTTTACAATCCATTTTCTGCTATATCATCTCCTTACTTGAAGTCTTTTCTTTTAGATTACGTTTTCTTTCACACGTAGATGGAAGCAGTGAAGATGAGCGTGTTGAAAATACCAAATTTGGAGGTTAGGAAAAAAAAATTGTTAATGAATAAGTTAAAGAGTATTACGTTTAAGGAAATAAGATTAATGCAGAAAAGATTAATATCTGCTTTGATTTATTTAGGGTGCTGTTTTCATTCACTGGTAAAAGATGATAAACAGTTAAAAGAATATTTGTAGAATGTTAAGAATACAAGACTTACATTTTGATGTAATAATATCAAATATTAAATAAACAAAGAAGAAATGCCAATCTATATCACAGACATACTAATTGCTAAAACTCCAGTTGTGAACGAAATTCCTTCATAGAAATGGGTGATTCCAGAACATAGCATACGGTAAAAATTCCAGGAAATCATATCAAAAATGATCCTCCATAAATTCTTAAGTTAGATGCCATGGAACTAATCTGCAGCACATATAAGGACCACCTTCAAATTTATACAGATGGATCTCTAAACCCTGATGATGGGACATCAGGAGCAGGGTATTATATTCCCAAAATATCAAGAAAGTTACTTCATACCATGTTCATCCTCCTCCAGTCTTGACACTGAATTGCTAACTATTGATGCTGCTCTTCAGTGTGTTACTCAAATTTCTGAAAAATCTATTTGCATACTTACCGACTCCAAGGGGGCTATATTTAATATAATTAAATATGTACCAAACCTATATGCACATAGAATTATTCCAATTCAGAAACAACTAAGTAAACTAAAAGAACTCCAAAAGGAAATAACATTTCAATGGATACCTAGTCATTGTGGTATACCTGGAAACGAGAAAGTCGATAACATTGCAAAACAGGCAACATACTTGCAACCAAGACCTCTTCAAGTGATATCTCTATCCAGTGCTTTTGCTTCAGTAAAGTCTCATTTTATAAACCTATGGATCAACAATTGGCTCTCTTCTGACAAAAAAAAAATTTACATTCCGTACAAAAGAAACCAAATGACCTGGACATGTACAAAAACTTTCCCAGACATGTTCAAACATTTTAACAAGAGCCAGAACAGGTCACATTGTCACTCAATTGTACCTACACCGATTTCACCTTTCTGATAATCCTACTTGTCTGTGGTGTAATAATCATGATGAAGATCTGGAACACATTCTTCTATACTGCCCATCCATAAACCACAAAAGAAGTAAATTAAAATCATCAGTACCAGTTGCAGAAGACACAGCCCTACAGTATATATTGACTACACCCCAACTCTGGCTACTAGCAACAGGCATCTATAATGAACACCGATCAAAATACCCCTCATTTCTCATGAAAAACAAAAACTGAATAGACTACAGTGGACTATAGTGGACTTTATGTTGTCAGCAAACACCTGAATACATTAAGAAGATTGATTAATATCGAATATTGCCAAACAAAGCCATGCAACTTTGCAACAGATACTTTTTCTTCCATTAATCTAAATACCGGTAGTTTTCAAGTATGGCAAAGAAATTTCCATTTGTCCAATACAAGATCAGATTTCTTTATGGCTAGTAAGAAAGTTGGAGTTATAATTATAAAAAAAAAATATATATTTCACATGAACTAAGTCGGGCTATTCAGTGATATATTTTTTTGGCATTACAGGCCTACAGCTATACATTTTTTTTTTTTTTTGATTGTCTGACATAGTTATTTCTTTCAGTAAACCTGCCATATTCCTTGTATAAAAATATTCTTGATCAAGTATACAACATAAATTGTTGTTAAATCGAATCTAAAATTTAAAAATATATAAAAAGAACAGTACCTAGTGCTTAATCATTTCTGTGCTTTCAAAAACATTTTAATATTTCTTCTTGCTGCTCTTCAATTAATATCACTCTAAAAGACATATTTTATTTCATTTTTAGAATAAACCTGCCTTACAGATATTCTTGTATGAAGAGAAAAATATTCTTGATCAAATAAAATTTGATAACACAATCAAGGGAAAAAAACAACATAAATAAATTGTTAAATCGTCGCATTCTGATTAATTAAAAACAGAAAAATATCAGTTTTAACTGCCCATTGTGCAACTCAAACCAAGAAATGGATTCTTGGAACATCAAAATTTGCTTCAGTGGCTGACCATGATAATATCTTTGAAAAATATTGGAGTGCAACAGGTCAAATGACTTTATTGTCAAATGCCTGGCATTAGAAAACAACAACATATTTCTTCTTGCTTGAAATATTTTGTGTCATGATTCTCATGAATTATATAACACTGTTAATTGTGTTAAAGAAATCCTTCATTTAAACATGGAGAAACCATGGATGCAGCAAACAAAGGTCATGGCTAAGAACAGATTTCAATGGCAAAAATGTATTGTGGCCTTTTGTTCCACTTAGGAACCCAAGGAAATTGATGGTGGTGACTGTGCGGTCATGGTCGTGGTGGTAGTGGCAGTGGTGAGAGTGAATATTTATAATTCTTGCAGAAATTTCAGTATTAAAGAATTTATCTAAGTAGTATTCATTCATAGTTTCTCCGCAAACTCAGCATTCTCCAATCTTTCCTGTTTTCTGCCTTCCTCTTAGTCTCCGTATATGACCCATATATCTTAATGTTGTCTATCATCTGATATCTTTATCTGCTCCAAATTCTTCTCCTGTTCACCATTCTTTCCAGTGCATCCTTAGGCAGTTTCTTCTCAGCCAGTGACCCAACCAACTAATAGGCTAAGTATAGTAAGATATTTTAATTGAACATATTGGTGTGCTGCAAAGCAGAAAATAGTGTTATTTAGATTTCCACTGCATGTGAGAAAATGCACTCCATAAAAATTATTCAGGAATAGAAAGCTTAGTTAGGTTATGTTTAATAATAAATTTGTTAGCCAAATTTTTGGCAATTTTCGATTTTCCAAAAATAATTTTAACATTTATTTCAATGCCCTGATATTCGAAAATCGCTTTTTTTTTTGTTTGTATTTTGTTGTCTGTCTGTCTGGATGTTTGTTACCTTTTCACGTGATAATGGCTAAATTTATATGCTTGGGATTATTCTTAAGTTCGTTGACATAATTTTAACTTATAATTTAGGCATTGGCATTCAAAATATTTTATTTAAAAGTTGGGTTATAATGGGACTTGACCTTTAAATAAACCAGAAATATTGCTTATTATTAATTCTCATGGAAAAATATTTGTCAAAGTTTTTTAAAAATAATTTCGATAAGTTTTATTCCATGCAAAATTTTGCAGACTGATATTTAAAGATAAATGAGTTTCAAAATTTACTTTAACAACGCCATCTTTAGGTTAATGAAATAAAAACAAATGACTTCATCAACAATTTTGATAACAACAACAAAAGTCACTGGAAACATTTGGTAGCCTTTAGAGAATGTTTCTGTGTTTTATGAAGTAATACAAGAATTAACCGATTTGTATAATTAATTATTATTTCACCATTGGAAAGTGTAGTTTCTCTAGATGGACATAATGCTATAATGTTATTACAGTAACTTTGAGTGAATCGAGGACAGGTAAGATTAAAATAGCTTCTTATGCACCGTTGAAAACTTATAAACTATTCTTCACATTCTGTTTCTCTGTATTTCCTAAAATAATTAATGACCACATGAGTGGTCATATTCTGGATCAAAATGATCACATTTTGGTTTTTAATATCCTCAGTAACATTTTAAAGATTTTCTTCTATCAAACACGAATGTTCCCTGGATCAAATGTCCTATTTTAATTATGTAATTACTTTACATATTTAGCTAGAGATCAACTGAGCTGTGTTAGGTTTAATAATTGTTATCTGTTAACAAAGTCCAGTCTTTAATTTGTGTGCACTTTTTAGTTTGTTTCAATGTGCTGATATTCGATATATTTTTTCTGTAGTTGATTTTAGTTAAACAGACAATCTCTGTACCATAGTTAACAGAACTAAATTTTATATGCTCTCGTTGCTTTCTTGATTCCTTGCGTAATTTTTTTCCTTCAAGGTATTCTTTTTTTTATTTTCAATGTGACAAACTCTGTTAAGGGACATTTTTGCCAGGCAACTCATCTTTCAATAATAAGAACATCTTTTGTTTTGGATATCTAGTGTCAAAGTGTTTTATATTTTCATTTAATTTCGTAAAAGTCTTCATTTTAATGTAAATATAATGTTCATTTTGCAACAATTTGACTTTATCCCTATATTTATTTTTGTTCCATAAAATCTGAAGGCTACATCAACAATTTTGATAATTCTAACACACAAAAGTCACTGGATATTTGCTTGTTTAGATCAATTTCTTTGTAAGTAGTTGATTAACTAGCGGACTTACTCGTTTAATTATGTAAGTTTCGGACAGCTGTTTTGGTGCTTCATCACACCATCCTCAGAGCCTACTAGATCTCGGCGTCATCTCGTACTTCTCGGCCTGTTGTGTGAGTGCGTTTGAGTGTTAAAAAGTGGAGTCAAAGAGTGTGTGTGTTCTGAAATTGATCTGTGTGTTGAGAATTTGATTAGGGTGTGTTTTGTGTGTCTGTATATTTCATATTGTTCTAGTGTGTTTAGTTTATGGCTTTTTGGTTGGATGCGCAGTATTTCCATGTCTACAAATGCTAACCACACCCACAGAGACATCAACAAAGACATGGAAATACTACACATCCAACCAAAAAGCCAGAAACTAAACACACTGGAACAATATGAAATATACAGACACACAAAAACACACCCCAACGAAATTCTCAACACACAACTCAACTTCAAACACACACACTCTTTGACTCTACACACGAACACACCCTCACAGGAAACAGAACAAGTGGCGCTAAGACCAACAACGACCAGTTCTGAAGATCACCCATAAATAGGTCGAAACATGTAAACGAGGTACGTTGAAATTTAACACAGGAAAGTCTTACCATACATATTCCGAAGTGATACAGTGTTAAAAGTTGTGTAATCAAGATGTATATTTCAACCATTTTTCTACAAAAATATTGCCATTTTAACGTAGTACACCCCATGTAATGTATCACTCCAACCACCCCTTCAATATAAACTCCTCTATACCTGCTAATTCTGAATAAGAGTAGCCTTGTGGTAGACTACATGAAAACTAAAAGTAAAGTAAATCCATGGCACTACAGCTCATGAAGGGCCAAGACCGATCATCTGACTGTTGACCTCATGTCCACATGCCAAAGCAGAGGTGAATGATCAGGTAAAATAATTAATTAAAGTGTACTACTTAGAAAAAATTATGTAAAATTTAATTTATTTACTAGTCTAAATATTAAGTAGTACAAAACCTCTTTTCCTACTAAGCCAATTTTGTAAGATCAATTTTTAGGGCATTTTTTAAAGATCTTTAGGTCATAAATTCATTGTTTTTAGGATATTTTTTCATGATTTATAGGTCATCAAAATCCTAGACCTATTCATGACATTTTTATACATGATCACAATAGCATGAAAATTAAACACCTACATTCACAAGTTTATGGTGGTTACAATTAGCTTTATTCACCTTTCATAAACGAAATAGAATATGTTCAAAACCAAGCTCTCAGGCTCATTACTGGTGGAATCAAAACAACTCCAATAGATTCTATGAGATTCCTCACTAATACTAACAGCATCAAAATTCAAAATGATAATAGAAGAAAAAGCACCGATTCAATATGAAAAACTTATCAGATTACCAGGAAACAACTGACATTCATACAGTCCTCTCTGTAGATTGAAAACTCAAAAAAGTTTCATATCCATGGTTCAAGAATTGAAACAGAAAATCAATATCCCGAATTTAAAAGAAAACTTACAAATTAAGCCAAACCCTTTAACTCTATTAAATATAGAATATAATCTAAATTTGACAGAAGAAATACTGAAATCAGAAGTAAACACTGAAATAATGAAACAATTGTCTTTAGAGACAATTAATATTAGGTACCCTCCACAAAACTGGCTTCATTTATACACGGACGGATCCTTGATCTCCAGAGAACAAGGTGCCGGTGCAGGTGTTACGTGCTGTCTCTTCTCACTTTATAGATCTCTTGGATATGGAGAAATCATTGCAATAAGTGAAAGTCTCAGGAATCTTCTATGCCACATCAATAAATTTAAGAATGCAGTTATATTGTCAGACTCCAAAGCAGCTATTCTATCAATCGTCTCTAAACACACACCTTCCTCTCAAACAGCAGAAATAACTAAAATGCTCTCTAATTAATATCACTCAATAAAAGAATTGTATTCCAATGGATACCATCCCATTGTGGAATCCTGGGAAACGAGAATGCGGATGCTTTAGCAAAGAAGGGCAGCACTGCTACTTACAGACCCGTTACTAAATCTACCTATTACTCTGTGAAAAGATTATTAAGTCTACATACTTAGACTTCAACAAACAAAATTTGATAACACAATCCCAAGGAAAAAAATGGAACTCTCTGCATCATAATCCACAGTTAATTCCCGATTTACCACGAAAATCGTCTGTAGCTGCATTTAGATTGGCAACAGGCCATGATTGTTTGGCCGAACACCTGCATAGAATTGGAATATATCAGTCCCCTAACTGCCCATTGTGCAACTCAAACCAAGAAATGAATTCGGAACACCTCAAAATCTGTGCTTCAGTGGCTGGCCATGATAATATCTTTGAAAAGTATTGGAGTGCAAGAGGTCAAATGACTTATTGTCAAACGCCTGGCATTAGAAAACAACAACAATTAGCTTTAAAAATATATATTACATTGAATGTAAATATACTTGTAATGGGAAAAAAAATTATGTGAAGCTTTTCTCACACACTACCAAAGTCTAAGAATCAAAATTTTGTACATAGGCCTTCTCTTACATTGCTCCTACCTCCACTGATAAGGTTTGGGTTATTTAGCTGATGTATCTTCAATATAAAAATATCTACCATGTAAAATTAATACTAAAATTTTACATATCTTACTGGTATCTTAATACCGGTAAGTGTTTGTTTTATATTAATTAAGGTTTATCTAAATACTTACTACAATACTTTGAAGATTTACCGGCAGGTACTATACAAATTTTAAGAGGTGTAGCTTAAACATATAAAAAACAATGTAATTTTAAATATATTAATAGATGCTGCATCTATTAAGAAGAACCTGAAAATACTTTTAACAACATAAACCCATAATAATAAATTTCTAAATTATAGACATCAGCTCAAAGAATTTGAGTGACCACAAGGGTCCTGAATACAATAAACATGTATAATAATGTGATGTGATACATTAAAGAAAAAAGAAAGTTAATTGTTGAAGGCAAATATAAGTTGATTAATTGAAATAGAGATGATGATGTACAAACAATTATGAATTTTGTAAAGCAAAAAATTGAAAATTTGATATTTTTATATACACTGTCCATTTCTCTTAAAATAGATGTCACCTAAGACAAAATGAACTAAAAAATTTGCACAAAACAAACAGTGAAAAGTCTCACAAATAGCATGTCATAAATTATTAAGTAATTTGGGTTGAAGTTGTTCTTCGGGTCCCGAGGCATCTTCTGATTAAATCGACGACAGTACTGTTGACTGTATTCATTTTCATTCTCCAGTTATTCAGTCATGTTTCAATTGCAGTGATGTAACTCTGAACTCTCTTAGAAGCTGATTCTGTATTAAAGAATCTGCTATAGATCATTTTTAATGCATTAAGTATGATGGAAGTACAGTGAAACCTCCCCTTACGGGCACCTCCAAGATACGGACACTCCTCATATACGGACATATTTTTATGTCCCAACTGAAGTAATATAGAAATAATGATAAATTTAACTCTCGTTTACGGACACTCTCAGATACGGACACGGACAGCTGTTTCACAGTCCTAAAGCTTGCTTTATCTCCTGGCTGCGGATAGAACTTGGATTTCAAGACCTAATGTGTTACAAAAATAGAAAATTTATAGTTTTGAGAACTGTACAGAAATTCCTCAACATGAAAGAAGACAATAAGGGTCTCGTAGGCTACCACTAGCCCAGCCGGCTACCCCTTGTTAACTGGAAGCGCGTAGATAAAGTCATAAAATTTAACCTGTCTGATGGGTCCAAGGTTTCCGTGATCGTGAAATTGTATTCGACACATGATAGGGTTAGTAGGATTATTCTCTTCACTTCAATCAGTTGTTCTGTTTCGAGAGACATGGCACCTGAACGTAAAGGTTAAGTTGAAAACCGTAAATTACAGTACTACATAACTATAGACCTAGAATAAAATTGCATGGCACAGTACTGTATTTTCCTTTTTTGATCTTACTTACTGTAGTTCAAAGTTGCAAAGAATTTACTGCAGTACAGTAGACTGTATTTGGAATTAAACTACAGTAATACATTTCGTTTAAAGCGTGAAGGGATACATAATGCATATTATCAATTTACAGTTAGATTGGAGAGCATCCCTCCCAATAAAGGACATTTCCCAGATACGGACAGATTGTTACGTCCCTTCGATGTCCGTAAATGAGAGGTTTCACTGTATTGTAGTATGATCAAAACTAGCAGGCTTCTTGCCTACGTATAAGGCTACAATGTTCTGAAGAAAAATAAATCCGAATAGAGCTAGCCACTAAATCAACATTCTGTGACAGCGGTGTAGAAAGAATGAAGGGAAAAACAACAGAAGTATCTTGTGAACTGCTCAAGGTCATAATTTCCAAGTGATGAGATGAATGGATTGTACTTGATTGAATTTTCTAACAGAACTTTCTTGTAGCTTTTAGGAGACGAGTATAGAAAGAATAAACATTTGGATTTTCATGAACTTGCGTGTTTTTCGTGTATAGCAAGGGTGCGAATTAAGATTTCTGGTTAGGGAAGGATAAAATCCTAGATAGAGAATACCATACATAAAATAATTATCCTCATTCGATACGACTCAACGCTTGGTCGCACTGAGTTGCTTGTTTTGCATCTTGATCATAATAATACTTATATCCATGAGCAGACTTAAGATAAGATGTGTAATTCCTAAGTTATTGATTGTTGTCAGCTTTCCGGTGATGATATTACATCAATATTATTGTTTTCTTTGCTTACTTTATACTTTATAAAGCACATGGGTCTATAGGTTAGGTTACTGGTACTTGTATTAAAACAATTATATTTTGTGAGGGGGTGATAGAAGTTATCCCTAGCAGGGATGTTAATATGAATTTATGAGAGGGGGAAAGGGGGATAACTTTCCAACAGGGGGGGAAATCTCCCCCATCCCCCCCCGTTAATTCGCGCCCTGTGTACCATTTTTTAGCATGCATTATGTGGAAAGCTCTACAGTGAGTTGTTTGTAATGGCTTAAGGATTAGCCGAGGTGAATAGAACCAGGCAGGAAGAGATAAGGATTTGAAGGATTCATTGTCTGTAGAGGTTTGTATTCTGTTTCAGAAATAGGAGTAAATAAATCTGAATAGTGCGGGAAGTGTACGAGATTAATATGGATATTGCTGCGCCATCTCTCAAACGCTAGTTAAGCTACAAACAAAATTCGCATTCTCCGTACTAGTTCTATATTTTGTCGCTGTATGGCAGCACCAGCAGTGTTGCATGTCTCGACATCTGGTGCCAGTTATTCTTAATACATCCTAAGAGAGAATTTTTAATTTTACATGGGGAAGAAACGTCGAATTATAAAAATAGAACTACGGAGACACTGAATTGGGAAATTAATTAATAAAAGATAAGGAAAACTGTTCATTTTTCAAGGCAGTAGCTCGCAAAGTCTGTGCTTAACGCGACCCATAGAAAAAAAAAATAGCTGTTGCTATTATATACTTTTCGATCGACTTTATGGACAATTATGCACACATAGGAAACAAAGCTCTTAATACACTTCTGATCCACCGCATTGAGAAGCCCTTGCATCAGAAGTATCAAGTCTTCCAAAGAATCTAGCACTGAAAATTGTGTTGAAAGTGATAGACTGTGTAAATAATCACTGTAACAAAAATAACCCATATATTCTCATTACAACCTCTACTCCAAATTGCTGATGATGAGACATCCGTGTTTATTCAGTGAACAAGTCATCAATCAAGCAAGCATTTTCGTTTACTAGCTACTATGGACTTGCTATGTATGCATTATGCAGCTTTGTATAATGACGTGGCTAACGAGAAAGACAGGATACGGCGCGACGTCACATTCTTAGTCATGACATGGCCAACACTGAATAAGTTTATATTATATAAATGCAACATGAGTATAATACAGCAATTCTTTTGTTTTTTTTTAACTTTGAACGTCATGTATCTATTTATATTAGACGATTGTCACGATGGCCATGACTAGATCAAGATAACCATGTGACTCCTTTTGCGCAGTAACCTGTCTTTCTCGTTAGCCACGGATTATGATTGTTACGTCACATCCGGCTAATGACGCCTTCGTTGCATCACCAGATGCACAGCACCAGATTTTGCACGGGTAGGTACTTTTTTTGTTAGGACTCAGCTATTTCCTTCTTTCTGTACCGTACTTTTTAAGTTAGACAGGGATGCAGTTAAGTATTAATAAATGTTGCAACAGTTAGAAAGAGTACACGAATGAATGAACTGGAATGCAATGGAATGGAACTCATTAAGGAAGGAGTCCAGCAACTAGGTCTCTTATCTTTCTCAAAGAATGTTTCCATACAGTTCAATAAATAAAAATCTTTTCTTCTGTAGTATAAAATCCATCGTATCAAGATTAATGCTATCAAACAGAATTTTAGTTGGCAAAATCAGAGCCATCTATATACGAAGCCGAAGCATTGAGCCGGCAACACTGTAACTAACTGTCAAGCGGAGGCCTATGGTACAAAAACACGTGTTTGTGTTAATGTCGATTTTCAATGTAAATTAATGCTATAACAAGTGTGTCGATGGAATTATGTTCGCGGTCGTTCCAAACGCTCACTGTTTATGCGTTATAAACTAAGTGCGTATTGGTGATAAAAGCTAGACAACAAATGCAAATAAAATGATTGCAGTCTCTGACAATTTTTACGGTTAATGATGACAAAGTCATTGACAATTCTTTTAAATATTAAATATTGTATAAACTACATTTTTATAGTCTTACTGTGATTTGTGGTGTATCAGAATTCTAGCCAAATTGTTGAGTCTCGCCTGCTACATAGGCCTACAGTATATCAATAAAGTTACGTCGTTGATTTTCAAGTTCATTGTAACAGCTGTTTTGTGATCCCATAAATGTTGCAGTTTTGTTGAAGATTCGGAATGCCTGCTATACGTCAGAACTACCTATAATTTGTAGATGCATACACTCGCTTTGTTGGTTTTCAAGGTCTGTTTATTAATATTATTTTTTTGTAATAAATTAGTCATAAACATGTTTCTTTTCGCTTAATATTTACAGGATTTAAAATTCACTGAGTTTACACTAATTGACAAATACGTAACAAATACGTATTTTGTTACATATTATGTTAAAGGTATGTTTCTGCATTTTTCATAGATGTTTGCACTTGGCCTAACTGTATTTACGTCCTCATACTTTATTGTAATATGTCAATAGTTTCCTCTGTCTATATTTTTATTTTATTTCCATAATTTACATTCTTAGTTCGTTTCCTGTAGTTATATTTATTTAAAATTATATTTTAAAAAGTTTATAACAAATAATTCAGGATAACAGTATTGTTATGGTGGCTGGCCAGGTTCAAGCCAAAACTGGCTTCATAGCCATCTGAAATATTTATAGAAAACTATGACAGATAATCGCATGAGATTAAAATGTATATGATATCCTAGATCTTTCACGTCAGAGATGAAACAACATAAAGCGGCAAAACATTATCAATTTACTACCCACACAATAGTTAATTGATTGGAATAGGGTGCTCCGAAAGTAGTCATTATTTTATTTATTTTTGATACAAGTAACATTTTCTTTAAAGTATTTATTTTCCCTTGTATCATCAATAAAAAAACACGTATGCTTTTAATTTTTTAAGTTACAAATGGCTGTATGCAAGTAGGCCTACTTACGCGATATTCTGAAACTCAAATAAAATACCATTTGGGATTCCTTAATAAATTATGAAAATCACTACACTGAATCTTGATCATATGCACTTACTTTTGAATAAATTAATGTCGAAAATGAACACGTGACAACGAAACCAAAGCTCTAAAACTTCAAACGTCATGTACATTATTACGCCTCCGCTCGCCTCCATTCAGCGTTGCCAAACCTACCCATGCTCCTGCTTGTAACTGAAGATGACTCTGCAATAATCAGTAGGCAGTATTTTTCTCCTACTAATTATTACACACGGCCAGCTACATGAAGTTCTACTTTCGATTCTTTATACATGAATTTCTCATGGCAATGTTAATTCCCTATGTACTATAGTTTGATATGCACATAGTGTATATGTGATCAGGGATCTCGGTCAGGCAATGGATGCTTTCTGCTTTACAGGTCGCTCCAGATATTGTATTCCGGGTCGCCAAGGACCGAGTTCTGCTCCTTCAGCTCAAACAGGTTAAGAGAAGGAAGAGGGCAGAAATGTGAGGGAGGGTTGGTTGTGGCATAAGGTTGGCTGGGGTTGGAACCTGATGAGTAGGCCTACACTCTATCCAGTAATTTATAATGGATGAAGATATATACAACTTCGAGGCACATTAAATAGAACGAGAGAACTAGGCACGGACCACGTGGAAAACCACGAAGCACAGAGTTCAACTTACACTTCTGTTGCCATGGTACCATAAGTGACATAAGAGTTTACAGACAAACCTTTCATATCAAAATGTTACAATTTCTCTCTCCTCGTAGGTCGAGTAAGCTTAAGAAGTTTCACGTCAAAATACAAGATCTACTTATCCTTCGGTTTAATTGTAAACTGGCTTTCTATGGAAATATCCCTGAATGAAAAAATGTTTAATACATGGCCAACAACTTTGTAAATAATTAAAAACATTCCAGTCGAGATGTAACGAACAATTAAGTGCTTTCTTTCCGAAATGATTACAGCAATGTATTCAGTCGAATGAAGGACATACAAACAATGTGTTATTTAAAAAGTACTTGTTTATGTTTGTGTTATGTACCAAATAAAAATTTTCTCCGTGAATTTTTACGTTACAATGTACAAAACAAACAAGTTCCATTATCTTAAAAGCACTAACCTCCATAAAACTGCCAGATATTTGTACTAGAACCTGTGAAAGAATAATTGGCTAGCCTATAAAACACAAAAACAACACCGAAGGACGCAAAAATAGAGGAAACAATTACGCCTACTCGATTCGCAAAAATTCAGTTCTTTATCGTGTTAGCAACCACATTCTCGTCTCTAGTTTATTGACGTAGAATATGTATTTCCAGTCACAGAGTACGGCAGGCATGTCAATTGATGCCCACAGGAGTAAGCGCGCGCTTTAGAGCCCAAGAGAGCCTGAGCGCTTTACAGCGGAAAGGAGACAGACGAAAGAGGTGGTATATGCCGCTTGGTCGAGCTATATTCAGGGATGGCCAGCACTGATTCAATAGATAAAGGGAAGAAAACTTATTAAAACTGTATCCATGTTAATTTTTAGATTTGCCTGAGAAGTATAAGTGCATTATAAGAATGTAAATTTTAATTTTAATGCTCATTTTTCACAAGTTTGATTTTTTTATTCAAAAGAAATGTTTTCTCAACTTTTCGTATAGAAAAGTGAAATTTTCAGGTATAGGCCTATTTATTTAGCAGCCTTACAGAATGTTTTCGTAAATCTAATATACCGTATATACGTATTACTGAAGAAATTTTTTAATATATTCGCATGGAAATTGTTTGTAAGGAAATGAATTAACAAAGCAACTACTGTTACATCATAAGCAAAAGATACGTGCCCATGTGTTGTAAAAATATCAGCTCTATAGCTTCAGCAGATTTCGAGAAAATAATTTAATATTCTGATGATAGGAAGTTGCTCACAGATATCACCTTAAAAGCATAATGCGATAAGAGTTTTGTTATGTAATATTAGTTACATTTAAAACAGATACAGTACCTAGGTAACTTTGCTTTGTACTGTAATATTGTATTGATTAGTATATTGATTACTTTTGTAAGGCTAAAGATACCATCAATATAAATTCCAACTTATCATGTCATACTCAATCTCTTTCTTTGGAATATCACTTTCTTTATGAATAATGTGTTTCATCCACTTAATACAGTATAATATTATACTACTATGGAATTTAAGCGAATATTCCTTCTTAACTCTCTATTATGTTATTAAGATTTAAAACACAAGTGCAATATTAAGAAATCAGTGTTAGTACTTTTGCTTTACAGACAATATAGATAATATTAAAAAGAAAGAAGTCATATAAAAATAACGACATAAAATTTCACGTTCCGTTTGAAGTTTGTGCACCACTGTTTTCTTAATCCAACAGGTTGCTTATTCGTATACACAACCCTTCCTCTTTCCATACTTAGCGCTTGCTGCCCGCGCACGACGTCAAGGTCAGAAAAATGCGCTTGCTTTGACATCACTGAGTACGGGCATCCGTTCCAGGATCCGTGGTGAAACAAATGACAGAAATGAAGCCCAATCGTCAAAATACGAAAATGACTTCTGAGTTTGTTGAACTTGACACAATAAGAGTGAGCAAGTTTTAGTACTGTACCGTTTACCATAAATAGTAGGACAAATTCCACACTAGGAATTAACGACTATCGTCACACGGGTTTCTGACCCTTTCCAGTACCTTCTGTCTCCCGAGGCTATGACGTTACGACACCAACGATGGAATTAATTTTCCGGAATATTCCACGCCGTTTAATTATAGCTGAGTCATTAAACAACAAAGTTAGTGGGAGTTTCCGAAACACTGCTGTGACACAATGTCAAACCGAACCAACTATGTACTGATGGGTTATTCCTCCAAGAGGTTATAGGCTATGTCACAAGTTCACATGTAAATGCTCAAATATTATATTCAAAACAAAATACTTGCATATAATGACATTCTATTGTATGGACTGTATTTCAAACGGTATAAACTGGTTATAACTATACTACAAAAGTTCAAGGAAATGGGTATTTATAAAGAGTATGTGTATACACACACCGTGACTCATAATTTACTCCGGGATTTTGGTCAGCTCTAACAATGTAGGTCTAATGGTAATACAGAGTGGAAGTAATATGTGCAGATTTTAACAGCTTATTCCTTGGATAAACCACAACAAAAAATTCCTATACCATATTAGTCCTAAATTAATATTTTTCTCACTGTTTTACTCGATAAGTACTATCCGTACGATTATGATTTGTACTCTTATCATTAGAGATACTGATAAGGAATGATTTATCCCTTTTCAGTTTTTCAACGTGATTTTTTTTATGTCTGACATGTCATGTTCTCTGAATTTCGCTTGTATCCTACTCGCAGGTGGCCGATTTGGATGAGTGTCGTTAAAAACTGTGCGTATCTCTTGTTGTGTTAATATTCTGTCACCAAATCCTATCTTCATCAGACTCTCAATAATTCTCTCATTTTCTGTTAGAAACATTTTGTTTTATATTGATTTCATCAATAAAACAGCTTCCAGAACACAGGGACTAAAAAAATATATCAACAATAAAATTGTTACCATAGGAACCATAACCATAGCGCTTCTGTACAAAAAAAAATGAATAAACACATTAAAATATGCTCTTTCAGATATTAAACAAAACTGTAGGGTATCATAATAGTACATTATGCAACGAGCCTATAATGGTAGTAATTAAGACGCAAGTATATCTATGAAACGAGCGCAAGCGAGTTTCATAATTTTCATACGAGCGTCTTAATTACCATTATAGGCAAGTTTCATACGACTTTTTATGCTCGATCATATTTCTAACTTGAAATTATTCAAAATTAGGTCATGTTATGGTTATGTGCGAACTGACCTGAATTGTGAGATGTGCGCAGACGCGAAAGTATTGATTTTTTCCGAGGCCGAATGTCATTGACCTTGATAGAGAATAAAATGAACATTAGTCTGATATAACCTGGAAATTGATTTAGAATTGAAAAACGAGATGACAAATTGAATTTATTTGAATATTATTTACAATTAACGCTAATTATTATAGTAACAGAACATAACTTTCTGCGACAGTATTGGATTTCCAGCCTCCGTGACTTTTCGCTAATTGTCTTTCGATTGCATATCCGAGAATAATCGATACTTGCGGTTTTATAACGGTACAAAGGTGACTTGTCATTGGCTGAACACCTGAACTTTAATGAATAGGTGTACTTTAATGAGGTGCATTAAAGGGTTACTACCAGGTGTATAATTACTACATTTCGGCACGGTCGAGCATAAAAACGTTATCGATGACGTCATAACTCACACAAGTCTGAAAAATATTTTGTTTCCATAAAAATGTTCCTTTCTAAATGTAAGGTTTGACGTACTTGAGCTTCTTGTCATTCAACTTTAATTGCAATTATGCGTTAATTTTGAAACACCGTGTATATAATCTGTATATCTATATTATAGCATCAATTTAATAATCTAAAACAGTGCAATATACAAGGTGGGTAAAAAGTCGCTTTCCCCAAACACTTCCTTATATTTAATTACATTCAATTTACATTTGATTACACATTCCTTTACAGATTTTGTTTAAAATGGAGCCCTGTTTCTCGATACACAATTCACAACGTTTAGACTCTGATTTACAGATGGCAGAACATAACTATTTTCACCGATTTTCACGATTTTTTCATATGTAACGATCCTGCGGTTTCTGAGCAAAAACATTTTCAGGATACCCCAAAGCGAAAAATCACATAGTGTCAGGTCACATTATTCATTTTCGATTCATATTCTCCGTATATTTCCCTTGTTATCCTTATCTTCCCCTTACCCGTGTTCTCCGTGACTAGAAATTTCAGGAAATTTCAATGATTGCCTTTAACGTCTATACCGAAACTAGAGTAAGGGAATTAGGATAAATAAATACAATGCATACATATTATCTTTCCACGCACGCATCAGGGTACCTGCGCTGTGCACTGCCGCTTCCACTAACTTCGCGAGCGTGGAAAGATAAAAAATATATATACAGTGTACAATTTGCTTAAGATTTAAATTTCTTCAATGAATGGACTGAAATAAGCTATGAATAACAATGAATATAATAATAATAATAATAATATAATAATAATAATAATAATAATAATAATAATAATAATAATAATAATAATAATAATACTTACTTACTGGCTTTTAAGGAACCCGGAGGTTCATTGCCGCCCTCACATAAGCCCGCCATTGGTCCCTATCCTGAGCAAGATTAATCCAGTCTCTATCATCATATCCCACCTCCCTCAAATCCATTTTAATATTATCTTCCCATCTACGTCTCGGCCTCCCTAAAGGTATTTTCCCTCCTGCCTCCCAACTAACACTCTATATGCATTTCTGGATTCGCCCATACGTGCTACATGCCCTGCCCATCTCAAACGTCTGGATTTAATGTTCCTAATTATGTCAGGTGAAGAATACAATGCATGCAGTTCTGTGTTGTGTAACTTTCTCCATTCTCCTGTAACTTCATCCCTCTTAGCCCCAAATATTTTCCTAAGCACCTTATTCTCAAACACCCTTGACCTATGTTCCTCTCTCAAAGTGAGCGTCCAAGTTTCACAACCATATAGAACAACCGGTAATTTAACTATTTTATAAATTCTAACTTTCAGATTTTTTGACAGCAGACTGGATGATAAAAGTTTCTCAACCGAATAATAACAGGCATTTCCCATATTTATTCCGTGTTTAATTTCTTCCGAGTATCATTTATATTTGTAATAATAATAATAATAATAATAATAATAATAATAATAATAATAACAATAATAATAGGGAAAATGCTAATTGATTATACCGGTCTATGATCGGGTCAAAAACCTCGACATAACTAATAATAATAATAATAATAATAATAATAATAATAATAATAATAATAATAATAATAATAGGGGCAATGACTAATTCGGATTTTCCGGTCTCTGTTCGGATCTAAAATTCTGTCATGATGATGATGATGATGATGATGATGATGATGATGATGATGATGGAAATACGCATTACAGTAAAACCCTAGATCATATTTTGTAACAGATAACGCATCGCTATGTTAAAATCGGCAGTACTTTGAAGAGAACAACCGCCAGGATCGCCACCAGTCCGCCGTAAACGAACACGAGATAGCAGTACAGTCGCTAATGCAATTCAAATGGGAATTATGACGTGACTCCTCATGTAACAACTAGATGGCAGAGTAGTAAACCTGACAAAATTTGTTAACCTCAAAGCCTATAAGGCCGACCTATCTGGGTATATATTATCTAGGGTAAAACTATCAAAATCGATTTTTGCAGCGATGGAAGAGTTTCTTTTTTTGGACTTCATACAGTAAACCTACAACGAGAAATTAAACGTGTTTATCGCGTAAGGATTAACAGTTCGAAAAATGGCTAACATTTACAGAATATTGTGCTATAGTAATTATTATAATCATAAAACACTCGGAATTAACATAAAATACAGTCACAACTATTGTCTCTCCTACAACATCTGGCATGTATCGTCAATGACAGAAACACGATATAAGATTAGCCAGAGTTATTAGAACGGGTCACATGCAGTATTAAGTGATGTCCTAGACCAGCGGATATAAAAAATACGTATCACGTAAGCTAGAAAAGAGAGATAATCTTAAAATGAGTATATACAGTGAAACCTCTCCTTACGGACACCCCCAAGACACGGACACTCCTCGTATACGGACAGATTTTTATGTCCCAACTGAAATAATATATAAATAATGATAAATTTAACTTCATTTACGGACACTCTCAGACACGGACACGGACAGCTGTTTCACAGTCCTAAAGCTTGCTTTACCTCCTGATTACGGACAGCACTTGGATTTCAACACCTAATGTGTTACAAAAATGGAAAATTTAATTTTGAGAACTGTACAAAAATTCCTTAACATGAAAGAAGGCGATAAGGTTTTCGTAGGCTACTACTAGCCCAGCCGGCTACCCCTTGTTAGCTGGAAGCGGGAGGGTAAACAAAGTCATAAAATTTAACCTGTCTGATGAGTCCAAGGTTTCCGCAATCTTGAAATTATATTCGACACATGATAGGGTTAGTAGGATTATTCTCTTCACTTCAATCAGTTGTTCTGTTTTGAGAGACATGGCACCTGAACGTAAAGGTTAAGATGAAAACTGTAAATTAAAGTACTGCATAACTGTAGATCTAGAATAAAATTGCATGACATAGTACTGTATTTTCCTTTTTCGGTCTTATCTACTGTGGTTGGAAGTTGTATAGAATTTACTGTAGTACATTAGACTGCATTTAGAATTAAAGTACAGTAATAAATTTCATTTAAATCGTAATGCATATTATATATTTACTGTTAGATTGGGGAGCCTCCCTCCCAATAAAGGACACCTCCCAGATGCGGACAGATTGTTACGTCCCTTCAATGTCCGTAAATGAGAGGTTTCACTGTAATCAATTTTACATTACCCTAGTATCGAATCTTATACCGCTAAATTAAGTTCGCAGTTTGCCCTTGTTGATGGTTGGATGTGGAAAATTTCATGGTTTGAATACTGCGACTAAAATATATCCGATCGTATATTTTATGGCCTGTTGTTTAATTCCAGTTTTCACTTCCCATGCAAGAATGGACGGTTTTCTCACCAAGAAAAAAAGATTGACGTGACAACCCTGTGAAGTTCAGAACTCTGTCGCACGGCACGGGAAAGAGATGGCAATGGAATGGGAAAGGTTTGTTCTGTACGGTATAACCAGTCCTCAAGTGTACAGATGGATAAAATATAATAATATTTACGGATATTCTCATGTACGTAAAGTAGATCTGCACAGGTGCACTAGCTAACTCTTAAATTGGCAAAGCTTCATTTCTCACACTAGTTTATTAAACTTTGTCGGACCGTAAAGAAAACAACTATCGCAATGTCCATATTCTATATGTTATACAATATTATAGTACTGTGAAAATGCAATTTTCCTATCAATTTTTTTCTATTGTTCTATTTAAATCATAGCATATAGCCTATTAACCTGTAGTATTCTATACGATACTTTGTCAATTTAAGGGTAATTGTTAATTGTCCGTGGCTCAATAATTATTTCCTTCTTGCGTGCCCTCTTAATAGTACCATAGTCTAGTATATACAGTCACGAAGTTCAATACGTAGTAAATATGCATCCATAGATAGTTGCTAACCACCAGGATCGCTCATATCGCCTTATTACAGACAATGCGAAATAGTACCGGCACAGTCTATTGTTCCTAGCATCCTCACAACTCAAGCTTCGTGACTGTATATACTAGAATGTGATAGTACATCGTTTCAAATTATTATTATTAAACTTTCTCCTCAAACGATTGATGTTTTTGCAGCTTTAACACATTCATCAAATATATTTTATCAACACTTGGCTTTCGTGAGTAGTCTAACTGCAGTCATGTCGTTCAGTAGCTGAAAATCACCACTGAAGACGAACTCAATATAATTGACACATACCAGTCCCTACGAAATGATTTTTGTACCTACTTTCCTGTACTGTACGGAATCAAATTCTAAGTTCTCTGAAATTGAGTCGTACGTCAACGAACAACTTGATGTTCAAGCTATCGTCAAATAGGTATTTTCCTGTAGAGCCGGTATAAATGTGCTTATTTTACACAGCATACATAGGCGAATTACATGTGTATAAATATTTCACAACAAACGTTCTACGGGCGCGACAGTCCATGAAGGGCCAAGGCCGACTAGCCGACTGCTCGCCTCACATCCTCTTGCCTGGGCAGAGGTGAACGATCATCCAACAAGGGAATAACGTGTGCTCAGAACGATCACCCGCAGCCGTTGTAGCTAGTTTATTTCGTCTTGACACAATAAAAAATAATCTCACGGTTTGTATTGTAAATGTACATATTTTATTTCTCATAAGGAATTGTAACATAATATCACTCATTTCATGCACTAAGTAATAGGCCTACTATTCAATTAATTCTAATCGTCTTGCGTTCGTTTCATACTACACCGAAGTCTGTATTATCCTACAATATCCATCATTCAACGTCTCCAGTACATTTAAATGTATTAATTTCATAGTAACATCCAAGTTTAATACTACACCAATTCACCATTTATAACAACGTACCTGCGTTATGCATGTACTGTACATATCATTTTCGCTATTTAATATATCTACATATCCTTTTTGCTATTTAATACATCTCCCAGTTATTTGCGTATTTTATTTCCAACGACTTAAACTTCAATCTTTGGTGTGAATTACATCGCCAAGGGAGGGCAGTAATATTTACGAACAATATTAGGTTAAGTGTAAATATGATATGCCTACACGCTGGAATAGTCAATACGCTATAACTACAATATATTTACTAAAATCCCACACATTAAGTTAATAAGAAATTTCAACAGTACTTACAAAACGCATGCCCGTCAGTGCAAACTCACATACAGACACATGATAGCTACGATTCGAACTGAATCGGGCAGCGTTCATGAAATTATGAAAGCGATCGTCGTTTGTCCCGTTGCAGAAAATGAAGTACCAACATTACATGATTAACTATACTAGTTCAGAAATGCAGCTTACATTATGCAGTATTACGAAATATGGTGATAGCAAATATAGTTGCATTGACTTCACGAATATAAATCAGAAATTTTAATAAAAAGATAACGAGATTCGAAAATCACAATTCCAGCTCACTGTTGTCTAACAGAAAATATTAAGTGTTATGTCATTTCCAACAATGTTTACGAAGAGTTTCGTATGAAAAATATTCTTGAACCCTTAATAACAATTAAGCTTTCAGTTCTTTATTGTGTTTTGAAGACAGCAGTTTCTTTTCATTTTCAGAGTTGAACTCAAGAAGTGCGTGAGTTAGTAAAGGAAGTTTTAAACGACTAGAATGAAATTCACTTCTTGTTTTGGCAATTTTTTACCTGAAAAAATAAACTGATTAGCCTACTTATATGTTATAATAAACACCTCAATGTTAAATATTTAATCACTGCTGATAAACGAATATAGTATGTGATTCAGGACTGTTTTAAAACAGCACAGCATGATAGTAATGGAAATGTTACAACCATCTCTATTAGTCGTAATCGTACAATTTTTACGGTGTTTGTGGAAAAGAAATCCTATTACGGCAATATTCAACTTCCTAGTCACTCTCTGATAAGGGGAAGGAATGCATTTCTTATTTTAGGACTGAATTTTATTAGCTACTAAGGTAAAAAAAAATAAAGACAGCAACCCGTCGGAATCTTCAGAATAATATCACTATGTTCAAAATTTGCAGCTTTTCCTTGATAATTATTGTCGCTGGGATGAGACAGAGTAAAAGAAATTCATTTCATACATTGGTAGCTTTATTATATAACCATCATAATATGACGTCTAGCGCTAGATGATTCTGTGTCATGCTAGTCCAAAAATTAAAAATAATTATACAGTGAAACCTCTCCCTACGGACACCCCCAAGATACGGACACTCCTCATATACGGACAGATTTTTATGTCCCAACTGAGATAATATAGAAATAATGATAAATTTAACTCTCGTTTACGGACACACTCAGACACGGACACGGACAGCTGTTTCACAGTCCTAAAGCTTGCTTTACCTCCTGACTGCGAACAGAACTTGGATTTCAGGACCTAATGTGTTACAAAAATGGAAAATTTAGTTTTGAGAACTGTAGAGACATTCCTTAATATGAAAGAAAACAATAAGGGTCCCATAGGCTACCACTAGCCCAACCGGCTACCCCTTGTTAACTGGAAGAGGGTAGATAAATAAAGTCATAAAATTTAACCTGTCTGATGGGTCCAAGATTTCCGCGATCGTGAAATTGTATTCGATACATGATAAGATTAGTAGGATTATTCTCTTCACTTCTATCAGTTGTTCTGTTTCGAGAGACATGGCACCTGAATGTAAATGTTAAGTTGAAAACTATAAATTAAAGTACAGCATATCTGTAGATCTAGAATAAAATTGCATGACACAATACTGTGTTTTTCTTCTTCGGTCTTATCTACTGTAGTTCAAAGTTGCAAAGAATTTACTGTAGTATACTGTATTTAGAATTAAACTACAGTAATATATTTCATTTAAAGCGTGAAGGGATACATAATGCATGTTAAAAATTTACTGTTAGATTGGGGAGCCTCCTCCCAATAAAGGACACCTCCCAGATGCGGACAGATTGTTACGTCCCTTCGATGTCCGTAAATGAGAGGTTTCACTGTATTGTATTATTAAAGATAACTATATGCATTACATTATACATTACTTTAACAACTTTTTTTTTACTTAAAATATCATAATTGTTGGTGTAATACAGTATGTACAATACATGCAAACATGTAATGGAAACAGTGACCTACATCTATTTTCCTTTCACTATTCTTTAGACTCGATCACAGACATGTATCCAATTCTTGTGAACATGTAACCATAAGCTTATTTGAACATGTGCGTGAGTGGGTCAACTGATACCTGTATCACATGATACTTCCTGCAGTCTACAACATTGTTGTGTATGACAATAGAATAAAGTACTGTAAACATAGTAGAATAAAAATGTGAATGTTAGGCCATCGTAATGGCTTCACGAGACGTCATGATGGTAAATATTTTCACAAGACACCCATTTCTTTATAGTACACCTAGATTGACAATAAAAAAAAACAAGGAGAATACAGTGACAATGCGAACACTGTAAGAACAAGGGAAAGACAGGGAGAACAAGGGTGAGACAGTGGGAACAAGGGAAATAAAAGGGAAACAAAGGAAAGACAGTAAGCGAAATGGGAAAACAAAGGAAAGACTGTAAGAGAAACGGGAAAACAAGAGAAAGACAACGAGAACAAGGGGAATACAGTAAGAACGAGGGCTCTACAGTAAGAACAAGAGGAATATAGTGAGGACAAGGGAAATACAAAGAGAATAAGAGAAAGACAGTAAGAGAAATGGGAAAACAAGGGAAAGACAATGAGAACAAGGGGAATATAGTAAAAACGAGAGGAATACAGAGATAACAAGGGGACTACAGTGAGAACAAGAGGAATACAGTGAGACAAAGGAGAAGACAGTGAGAACTAGGGGAATATAATGAGAACAAGGGGAACACAAGAAGAACAAAGGAATACAAGGAGAACAAGGGAAATATAAGGAAAACAAGAGGAATACAAAGAGAACAAGGGAAATGCAAGAATAACAAGGGAAATACAAGGAGAACAAGAGAAATACGAGAACAAGAGGAATACAAGAAGAACAAGACAAATACCAGGGGACTTCAAGACCAAGGAGAATACAAAGAGAACAAGAGGAATACAAGGAGAACAAGACAAATACCAGGGGACTTCAAGACCAAGGAGAATACAAAGAGAACAAGGGAAATACAAGGAGAACAAGACAAATACCAGGGGACTTCAAGAAGGAGACCAAGTAGAATACAAGGAGTACAAGGGGAATACGAGGAGAGCAAGGGGAAAACAAGGAGAACAAGGGAAATGCAAGAATAACAAGGGAAATACAAGGAGAACAAGGGGAATTCAATAAGACCAAGGATAATACAAAGAGAACAAGGGGAATACAAGGAGAACAAGGGAAATACAAGGAGACAAGGGGAATGCAAGGAGAAGAAGGGGAATACAAGGAGAAGAAGGGGAATACAAGGAAAACAGGGGAAATACAAGGAGAACAAGGGAAATACAAAGAAAACAAGAGAAATACCAGGGGAATACAAGACGAAGGAAAATACAAAGAGAACAAGGGAAATACAAGGAGAACCAGAGGAATACAAGGAGAACAAGAGAAATACCAGGGGACTTCATGAAGGAGGGACTTCAAGAAGGAGACCAAGTAGAATACAAGGAGAGCAAGGGGAATACAAGGAGAACAAGGGAAATGCAAGAATAACAAGGGAAATACAAGGAGAACAAAGGGAATGCAATAAGAGCAAGAAGAATACAAAGAGAACAAGGGGAATATAAGGAGAGCAAGGGGAATACAAGGAGAACAAGGGAAATGCAAGAATAACAAGGGAAATACAAGGAGAACAAAGGGAATGCAATAAGAGCAAGGAGAATACAAAGAGAACAAGGGGAATACAAGGAGACAAGGGGAATACAAGGAGAAGAAGGGGAATACAAGTAGAACAAGGAAAATACAAGAATAACAAGGGAAATATAGGGAGAACAAGGGAAATACAAGAAGACCAAGGAGAATACAAAGAGAACAAGGGGAACAAGAGGAATACCAGGGGACTTCAAGAAGACCAAGGAGAATACAAAGACAACAAGGTGAATACAAGGAGAACCAAAGGAATACAAGGAGAACAAGAGAAATACCTGGGCACTTCAAGAAGACCAAGGGAAATACAAGGAGACAAGGGGAATACAAGGAGAACAAGGGGAATACAAAGAGAACAATAGGAATACAAGGAGAACGAGGGAAATACAAAGAAAACAAGAGAAATACCGGGGTAATACAAGAAGAACAAGGAGAATACAAAGAGAACAAAGGAATACAAGGAGAACAAGGGAAATACAAAGAAAACAAGAGAAATACCAGGGGAATACAAGAAGACCAAGGAGAATACAAAGAGAACAAAGGGAATACAAGGAGAACAAGGGAAATACAAAGAAAACAAGAGAAATACCAGGGGAATACAAGAAGACCAAGGAGAATACAAAGAGAACAAAGGGAATACAAGGAGAACAAGGGAAATACAAAGAAAACAAGAGAAATACCAGGGGAATACAAAAAGACCAAGGATAATACAAAGAGAACAAGGGGAATACAAGCAGAACAAGGGAATATAAGGTGAACAAGGCTTAAGTTACTCTTCCATAACCAGTGAGGAGAAAGACGTACTAGTTCTACAATCAAATAATATCCTTCATCCCCTTGTGAGGAGCATACGGCCTGAACCAGTCGTCTGCAGCAAAGCCTATTCTGGGCAGTTAAATAAATTTCATGTGTGACTTCTTTTACAACTAAGCACCTCGAAGTATTTCTGGCTGTTCTTGCTTTCTAGCGTCCTGGTGATCCCAATCCAGTGCCATTCTCTCTTTGCTACTACAGGCACATCCATTTTCTTTTCTCTTTCTTTTCGTACAGTAATGTTTGTTCTGATAATATAGTTCCTGATTGGTAATTAAATTTGGCTAGTAGAACACCTACATTGACGGTACATATTTTCAAAACTTTTCCCTCTTATATCTATTCATATGATCATGGATATGTCATAAGTTTAGACTATTTTTTGTAATGAAGATAAATGTAAAATGGCTCCAAAATATATGCATAATATAACTTAACAATTTTCATGTTCCAATAAAAATGCGAAATAGTTTTATAAATACTCGAACGAATGGATCGATGCAGAATTCCAAAAGCACTGTTTCATTACCATCCGCACGACAAAAGATCTCTAGGTCGTCCGAAGAAGAGATGGACTGAAAATTCTAGTTTGAGACCGTAACAGGCCACTCGGCCTAATACTTGTTAAGAAGAAGAAGAAGAAGAAGAAGAAGAAGAAGAAGGAGGAGGAGGAGGAGGAGGAGGAGGAGGAGGAGAAGAAGAAGTTTTATAAATACGAAATATGTGAAACGATTACACTTGGCTCTCTTAACAAGAAATTTCATAGGCCTATATACCTATTAAGATTTATAAAAATATATAATTTTTTTGTCATTAGAAAATGAATCATATTAATTATTGAAGGATATGAGGTTTTCTATGTCCAGAATGTTATATGACTGTTGTTAACAATGTGGCCAACTGGCCATGGAAGACCTGTTCTGTTAAATGTGTTTCACAAAATAAAGACATGGATTGTTTACAAACTTTTACAACAGTACCAGTACGGTATATCTTCAATTCCTAGAATTTTCCAAAGCAGCTTTGGTATGTATATCGGCTAGAACCAACAATGTCGATGTTGAAAGACAGTTCAGTAAATATCCAATTCTAACTGACAGAAGAACAAACGTTACAGGAAATAGCATAGAAGCTTGTTCCACAAACTGTTTAAACGATGTGTGATTTCTAAACAGAATTCTCCAACCTCATTTAATTATCTGCTTAATACAGAACTTTTGTTTTGTAATTTTAATGTAGAGTCTTTTGTTATTTTGTTATTAGCTTTTATATATTATACAAAAAATCTTTTCTATTTCCTTCAGGATGACTGAATCACAGATGTCATTTACATCAGTTAAGATGATTAAATACAGTTTTATTTTCTTAAATTCTTGTGATATTACATTTATGATTTTACTACTTAATGAAATTATCGTGTTACATTTGGTCTGATATCTGCACTGACCTTCTTCATATAGGATGACTGAATGATACGTATCGTTTACATCAGTTAAAATTTCTAAAAATAGTTTCAATTTACTGACTATTAGTAATATACATTTGCGATTTCTGCATTAAATAAGATTATCACATTACATATGGGCCAATCATCTATCTATATTGCCCCAGAAACACGTTACACTGAAAAATAACCCATGATGATGTATGTGAAATTCATAGATCTTGCAAAATGCTAAATCTGTTAATGTAAAATGACAATTTCTTTTTATTTTAGAATGCAATCATCACCTGCAGTAGTAAACAAATTCAATTAGCCTTATACTATTTTCTCTTCTCCATCACCACCGCCATCATCATCTGACATACTGGTAGGGCTAGGTATATTAATTCAAGCACAATAGGTCTCTAATGTTTGACTATTTACCAGTACTTCTGAAAATCTTCGTACTTTTCCCTTTTAGGAAGTTAGATATAATTTAGAATACACTATCTTTTGGAATTTCAATATTCCAATGTGATCTTTAAACATTTGAGCTGTATTATTACAAAAATTTTGTAACCTGTTCAGCTTAAATAAAATATTTTGTATATTACGATTTACCGAAGTACCCATATGATATTTCAGTGCAGAAATACTGCGTCATCATTATGATGATGGAACTGTCATACATCTATGACACAGTACATGAGGGTAGGTCACTAGAGGGAATCCAAGAGGTGGAACTTAAATTGAGAGGATTCGATCGGACATCGGGCTGGGAATCCGGTGTGGCTTAGTGGATAAAGAGTCAGAACATATAGCTGAAAACCCGGGTTCAAATCCCAGTGCCGGAGAGAATTTTTCTCTGTTCCAGTTTTCCATCATCATATGATGACGCAGAATTTCTGCACTGAAAAATCATATGTACTTCGGTACATGATAATATGTGATATGCGAAAAATAATCACTTTGTGATTTAAGACAGCGCTTATTCCATCGGATCCCGGCCACTTAGTCACTCATAAAGAGTGCACCTCTGCACATGTGTGGACATTGTGACACTGTCATACATCTATGACGCAGTGCATGAGGGTAGGCCACTAGAGGGAACCCAAGAGGTGGAACTTAAATTGAGAGGATTCGATCCGACATCGGGCTGGGAATCCGGTGTAGCTTAGTGGATAAAGCGTCAGCACGTAGAGCTGAAAACCTGGGTTCAAACCCCGGTGCCAGAGAGAATTTTTTTCTCTGTTCCACTCTTCCATCATCATATGATGACGCAGTATTTCTGCATTGAAATATCATATGTACTTCGGTACATCGTAATATATACCGTAAAGTGGGGTGACTTTGAACGCTGAGCGCCTTTCTAAACTAAATTGCGAAAAAACTGTTTAAGTTATCAATAAATTAGTTCAGTTTTTTCTTAGTTGGGTACAGCATTTAATTTAGAAAGGAGCTAAATTACTGTTCAAAGTCACCTCGGCGTTCAAAGTCACCCCACTTTACGGTGATATGCGAAAAATAATCACTTTGTGATTTAAGACGGCGCTTATTCCATCGGATCCCGGCCACTTAGTCACTCATAACGAGTGCACCTCTGCACATGTGTGGACATTGTGCCAACTGTCATACATCTATGACGCAGTGCATGAGGGTAGGCCACTAGAGGGAACCCAAGAGGTGGAACTTAAATTGAGAGGATTCGATCCGACATCGGGCTGGGAATCCGGTGTAGCTTAGTGGATAAAGCGTCAGCACGTAGAGCTGAAAACCCAGGTTAAAATTCCGGTACCAGAGAGAATTTTTCTCTGTTCCACTCTTCCATCATCATAAAATATTTTGACCTGAAACATCTATATTTGAGGAACAAATGCGAAAAATTATTGTAACATTGACGTGAAAAGTTTATTTTGATGTCGTGGTACCATGGAAACAGAAATGTGTTTTCCATGTAGTCTATTTCGAATTGAAATGGGTCAGGCCCTTTCAGTCCTGATGTAGTCCATCTCGCTCCATTTTCTATTGAATAAGTCGCGAAGTTTCCAACACGATTATCAAGGAAACATTACGTATATAGTTTATGTATAAACATGAATAAGTACCAAATAAAATAGTAGGCTATAGTGTTACACGAAATGAAAATATAAAAATTGGAAATTCCATTGAAAAGGTGGAAAAATTCAAGTACCCTGGAGCAACAATAACAAATATAAATGACACTCAAGAGAAAATCAAACGCAGAATAAATACGAGGAATGCCTGTTATTATTCGGTTGAGAAGTATAAAACAGTTATATTACCGGTTGTTCTGTATGGTTGTGAAACTTCGATTCTCACTTTGAGAGAGAAACAGAGGTTAAGGGTGTTTGAGAATAAGGTGCTTAGGAAAATATTTGGGGCTAAAAGGGATGAAGTTACAGGAGAATGGAGAAAGTTACACAACGCAGAACTGCACGCATTGTATTCTTCACCTGACATAATTAGGAACATTAAATCCAGACATTTCAGATATATATATATATATATATATATATATATATATATATATATAGTGTTAGTTGGGAGACCGAGGGAAAAAGACCTTTAGGGAGGCCGAGACGTAGATGGAAGGATAATATTAAAATGAGTTTGAGGGAAGTGGGATATGATGGTAGAGACTGGATTGATCTTGTTCAGGATAGGGACCAATGACGAGCTTATGTAAGGGCGGCAATGAACTTCTAGGTTTTCTAAAAGCCATAAGTATGTATCGGTATGTATTGTCCACTGCTGTGGAGTAACAGTTAACAAGCCTGACTATGAAACAGGTGGGTCTGGATTCAGATCTCGGTTGTAACAAGTTACCTGACTGGATTTTTTTTTCAGAGGTTTTCCCTCAACTAATTGAAAGAGAATTGCCGGGTAACTTTCTGCATTGAATCTCTGACTCATCACTTATTCAAATGCTGTTATCATTACCATAGCCCAGGTTAAGTTCATGGTGCAGTAGAACAGAACAATAAGTTTCAGGCTACAGTGCAAGCCTTTGGGTCCCTCTTCCGTAAAAATGGTACATATTTATATTTTTATGCACTAGGGCGCATTCATTTGCTCATGATAAGAATATGTATTTATGTATTAGCTTATTTTAACATCCTACTGTACCTCCCCCATGGAAATCATTCTATCTCCGTGTATGGGCTAGGCCACCATCCTCCTGCCAGTAGATATCTAGGGTAGGCTACATATTTTCCCGTTAGAGTGTAAAGAGGCCGACAATATGTTAATCGTAAGAAAATGTTGAAAATTTGATTAAAATGAATATGTAGGCCTATATTTGGTAATGTGTATGATCTGGACCCCTATTGTGTGAAGAGGTCTTACTATTGATTACTACAGTATGTAATTACCCATACTATGAGCTGGTTTATGACTTCTGGTTACAATTTTCCGCCTTCACAAGATTACATTACATACATGTTACAGATTACCGAAAATAATGTATTAAACCCCATTTTATTCTTAAAGTTTATACAGCTAAAAGCAAAAATTCTGCACTAAAGAACCATATTCTTATTGTTCAGGCTTCACTTACCTCAAGTGCTGATCTTCTTTCATTTGGCACCCTTCCTTTCACACTTCTTTCAGGACATCTACAGTTCAAATCTGAATGGAAAATAAGTCTTCGTTTACCAGGATTGAGGTTCAGGTTGATCATGTACCTAACAACCAAAATTAAAAGTTTGCACCTAAGTTCAAAGGCATATATTTCATTTTTTTTTTTTCAGTAATGGAAATATTTCATATAGAATCCCTCAAATATGTATATCACCCTTAAATATAAACATTATTTCAGCGTACTTTTTTATAAGTCTTATGTTAATGATTATACATGTTTCACATTTACACATTATTTCAGGTTGAGATGAATGAGAAATAAATTCATAATTTGGGACACTTCCTTCCACATCCAGGGTCCCTTGAGGAAGGAGATAGCCTAGATTGCATGTCCACTGCCCTTGAGGTTATGAATAATTGTTTTAATATTAAATATGAATTTTAATTAAGTTATCATTCTTTATATAAGACATAAGCTTATATTTAGGTCATCTACTAATATTCTAACCAACTAACGATCTTCTAGAAAGTTTAGTAATCCTATTATACTATAAAACTCACCTGTAACTTATTATCGATCTAGCTTCAATATGGTAATGGTGCCATTTTATGAGTAACGTCACTAACGTCACTGAACACGTGATTTCTAAATGTTTTACGATTAATGAATATTCAACATATTTACTTCTTTACTCTTGGTTTTTGTGACACTAATTATTCAAACCTTTTAATACCGTTATGTGTAAAAAGCTGAAATTTTGTACCGGTGTTAAGCTCACCATGGAGAGATTGTATATCAATATTGTAAATGTACCAATTTATGAATGCACCCTTTTGTTTTTTCTCGGAATACGGTACATGATCCTGTAATTAATTATTTAATAACATGATTCATCATGATAATGATCTACTGTCAAAGATGGACTCTTTGGGCTTTTTCCTGCTCACAGATATAGGAATGTTAACTTATTAAATACATATGCGAGTAACAGAAATATCTGGTCATGAGGTCAGCATGGCAGGCCATAACATTAACAAAGGATAACCACCCAACCTCGGTGGATAGGTTATAAACATTAATTTTATTGTTGAAAAGTAAACTGGGACCCCTGAATTCATAGTTAAAGTATCTATAATTTGGGCAACATCAAAGCACCTTTTCGTGCTACTGCTTTCAGTAGAATTATTTGAGTCATTAACATTTAATTCGAATTTCTATTAAAATTTCACACTGCAATTCACAACACAAAAATAGTGCAACGGTAGTGCATCCCAAAATAATTTATCCTCTATTATGATATAAACACCTTTAAATGGCAGTTTGGCATATTTTTATTCTATAATCAAATATATGAATTAATATTCTGGGCTGACTTATCTGAAGCTAAATATATTTTATTTTACAAAGGAAAGCCCTAAGAATAATGACAAAAATGATGAAAAGGGCATCCTGTAATCATATTTTTCAATATTCAGAAATCTTATCTTATCTTAAAAGTACAATTTCTGTAATTATATTTCATGTTTAAAAACAAGATACCGGTACTTTTAGTCAGTGCTTTTTTCTGGCAAAATGTGTCAGAAGAAAATGTGTGAATGACTGTTTTTAACATAATTTTTCATTGAATTCCGCTTAGCCCTTGATAGTCTTAGTTGGACGAAAGGAGGTTAAAAACTACAAAATTCCCGTGTACTTGACAGTAATTATCTTCCCTTCCACTATAAAATATTCTACACAGAGTTCTACCACCTTTTTCTCTAGAAGAAAAGCATTGTTTTTAAATAATACTGCTTTTAGTACTACTATAATCAGAAAATTAATGATTTTAATACAATAGAAAAATCATATCTTTACCTACTATCCTATATTTTTTATGTAGGAAGAACTCGAAAGCTTACACAGCAGCCTGAGGCTTATTGTGCTTACCATTCCTGTTTTGTGAATGATATTTTGTCACATAACGGTTATGTTCTTGTATATACAGTCAGACATGCTGTTACCCTACACCAGCGGACATCTACTCTCTGTTAGTCTCATCTGCTATAAAAAAAAAAGTAGCTCACTATTCAATTAGTCATCATTGCCATCAATGTACTACCTAATTATCTTGAAGTTTTAGAAGGTAAAGGGAAAAAGTTTAGAACAAAATCAGAAAAATTTCTCTATATTCATGCCTTCTTATCTGATTAATTGCTTATGCTTGTAAATTGAATTAATCTGTTTACTTTGTATTATACATTTTTATATTTTTTACTTGTTCTACATCTTAAAACTACAATACTGATGTAATGTCTATGGAATACAATAAATGAAATTAAAATAATCCTATTTTTTTTTTTTTTTTAAGGCTATCGGTAGTGTTTGTGGCTACAATTACAGTGACCCTGTCCTCGATTTGCAGAGATCATCTCTCATCCTTATGATTTGGATGGTCCCTTGGCTTGTGTTGTGCCACTACTTACATAATGACGTTGCAATACGCTGACCACACAACTAGGGAGACCTGTTACTTGTGAATGATTTGTGAGAATCTTTAAAACAACACTATAAATACAACAAAGTGGCCTATAGCATTTTAAATATTTGATTAAACATCTTGATTCCGGTACTCAACTTTTAACACTATATCACTTGAAATATATTTCTGATGATCACTTTCACATGTTAAGTACGAAACTGGAAGATGCAAGGACCTTACTAGTTCTGAAGATAGCTACTACTAAACTGAAACTAGTCAACTAGGTACCGGTACTTACAAACTTAGTTTACATTTAACACTTGAAAGTGATCATCAGAAATATATTTGAAATCCCTGAAGTAAATGATAATAAAAGTACTGTTGAAGGGTATCAGAGCTTTAAACACGAGTTTATCACTCGCAAAGATAGTGATTGCTGGTAATCATGAATTTCAAATAACTTTAAGCAATGAATTTTAGAAATCCAAGCCACCGAGATTAGTGTAATTAATGTGTTTTTCAATGTGTAATTCGTAATTTTTCCAGATTGAGGGAAGTAGTGATGATTTCAGGTCATTTTCTACTAATGAGAAGGGGGGAATTAGATGGAGTTAAAGCAATATAATATAAGTTTATTCAAAAGTCAGAAAAGGTTTTATTTTTTATGGAAACTTGTTTCAGTTCCTTTGTGATTGTTGCTATGGCAAATAAAATGAACAGACATTCGAGCTGTTCTTGAGTAAGCATTTTTTTGTATAAATTTTTATCAGAAAATGTGGATTTGCTTCTATAAATGCGAATTAGCTTTATTGTGTTACTATGAATGTAACAGAGATTGTTCCAGCGCAATGAGAAGAATCAGAACTCTAAATGAATTGACATATGGATTCTACAATTTGTCATCATTGTTGTAACATTGCTTAAAGTGGGCCAGTATGAAATGTGTATGCATACGAAATCTGAGGAAATGAGCTGGTATGGCATACCATTAATGGGATGATAAAATACGAATTTAACATAATTATATTTATGTAAAGTTAACATCCATTACAAACAGTTTATTTTATTTAGTTCACATTTAATTACATACTACGAATGTGATGAAACCTTCATTAAATAATTTTTATGAAAATGTTATAAATTTTTCATACAAAGGGTCAATTCAGAATAGACTTGATTCATAGCCTACCTTGTTAAACCATGAGACATGTGCGAGTTTAGAATTTGTTTCAAATTACATTTGACTACACAATCTGTCCAACACGAGAAAGAAGGAATCTGTGGTTCCAGTTGTGAGTTTTGGTTATGTTAACTCTGTATTATTACCCTTTAAATAAATGTAGTTAAGATATAAGTTATGAATAACTTTTTATTAGTGTAATTTTTTAATTATACTGCATGCTAACAGGTTATTTGTAGTTTTTATAAGTGAAGCTCTTACATAGGCCCTATATTATGTCCTATTCTATTTTGAGGTTATTTTTTCTAAATAATTGACTTTCTTGAAATTAATGCCACCACATTTCCTGTGTTTACTCATACTAGTCGCATACCATCACTTTCTTTTAAGCCATTTAAACACTGACTTGTAAAAGGTTTGAAGATATTCTACAAAATTTTCTACTGAATGCTGTTCAATCCCTAGAAAAGTGGCTACTAATGATAGAGAAGAAAACTGGCGACCACATCTAAATCTTTTGAAATTGACTTATACCTAATAAACCCCATTCTTCCCCCTCTCCCCTATATTAACTTATTTCTTAACAGAGCTATAGAAGTTTTAAATATTTCCTAACTTTTGAATAACACTACAATGTTTTATATGGTGATGTGTCCTTATATTCAGGCACAATTATTTTTATTATTATTACGGTTGTCTTCATAATTATGTACACGTGCCTGATTGATGCATCATGTTTTACTAAGGATACTGCCCTGAAGTTTAAAATCGAAGTACAGTAGTAGTATTAGCAAGCAGTTTATGTTAAGAAATATTCTTCTGTGAAAGAGAACAGTATTGTTAAGGCAGATATATATGAGAAAATACAGAATTAATTAATTTTAATTCAGTTGAGTTCAATCTTATCAAGAACAGCTTAAAATTAAGCCACAGTTTAAATTAAATTGAAAATCTCTTGGGAGGGAAAATTTTTAGTTTGTGGGGCAACTTCCTACTTCATCACAACCTAAAATATCACTTCTTTCTCTGACTAGCATTGAAGAAATGTATTTAAAGATCTTAATATTATTAAATACTGGAAAATAGTAAGTATAATGGCTTCAATGCTAAGTCCTGAAAATATATATATTTTTAACTAATGGCAGATACTTCGCTTGTTATTCATCCATATGAAACCAACTGCCTAGACCAGTGGTATTCAATTTATGGTACGTGTACCCCCAAGGGTAAGTGGTGTTGTATCAAGTGGTGCACATACTACCAACTAGGTATGCAAAAATACTGACATTTATTTTACTATATTTGTTGATAATAATTACTGCCAGGGTGCAATTTAAGATATCTGATTGGGGGGGGGGGGGATAGAATCCTAGGTAGAAAATACAATACATAAAATTATTATTATTATTATTATCCTCATTAGATACGGCTCAATGCTTGGTCGCACAGATTTTCTTGTTTTGCATCTTGATTATAATATATATTTTGCCTATTTTCATTCCATTATGTCCTACGGAATAATATTTTGGGGAAATTCTACAGATAGTAAAAATATATTCTTATTACAAAAAAGAGTCATTAGAATAATAGTTGGAGCAAAGGCTAGAGAATCATGTAGATTATTTTTTAAAAAATTAGAGATTCTAACCTTAACAAATCAATATATATAGGCTACTCTATAATAAATTTCCTCTTATGTAATAAAGAAAATTTTCCAACTAATTCAGCCATGCATAGTATAAATACCCGCAGAAAGAATGATTTTCATATGCCATCATCAAATTTATCATGCTATCAAAGGGGAGTACGTTACATGGCGATAAAAATGTTCAATAGTCTTCCTGAAGACATTAAGAATCATAGCCAAAACCCTGCATTATTTAAGGTAAAACTAAAAAATTACTTAATATCTCACACTTTCTATTCTGTAGATGAATTCTTGACATTTCACAGTACTGTGTTAATATTTTAATACTGTTAAATGGTAAACATATTACATTGTATAAAATATTATTGTTATTAAGGTAATTCTGTACATATTTCATATTTGCATTTTATATGTATTGCATTTATATTTAAACGTAAGAATTGGACATGTTCTTTATTCTATGCTATAAAGCAAATGTAAGAATATTATGGAACGAATAAATCTATCTATAATAATAATAATAATAATTATACGCATGACAATGTTTAAGATAAGATATAATTCCCAAGTTATTGATTGCTGTCAGCTTGCTGGTGTTGATAATACATCAATATTATAAATATACTCGTATTAAAACAATTACATTTTGTGAGGGGGCGATAGAAGTTATTCCTGGCAGGGATGTTAATATGAATTTATGAGATGGGGATAACTTTCCAACAGGTGGGAAATCTCCCCCAGTTAATTCGTACCCTAATTATTGCAGTTTACATATTTTCTTTTACAATAGCAACTCTTGTTATTTCTTGCTTCAGTATTTTACATAATTCATTATTATTAATATTACTGCATGAATAACTGCTGTATTTATAATAAAAATAAAATAATAATTTATTTTGCATACATTAATCACAGTCTTTTGATATTTCTTGTATAACTACAATGTAGTTTGGGAGTACAAGGTGAAAAAAAAAAATGTATTTTGAGAGTACGCAAACAAAAAAGATCGGATATCAATGTTCTAGACCAATTTACCTAGTTATTTCCTGGATTCGCCATAGGAGACTGGTCTACACTACACCCATGACGAGATGATTTGTTGGGATGCCAGATTCTGGAGAAAGCCCGTGTTACCTGGACGATGAGCTTGCCCAATACAAGTTATAAATCGGAGGTAAACCAGGGATAGAACCTGGGTCCACAAGATAAGTTCAATGGTCTAGCTACTAAGACCACTGAGGTGGCTCGTAAATATTTAAAAACAGGAAGGATAATGGCTTCATCGTTAGGGCCTGAATATATATATATTTTAACTAATGACAGGTACTCGTCATTCACCCATAAGAAGCCAGCTATACAGACCAATTTAGCAATAGAGTTGTTGCTTAAGGTGCACCATAGGAGAATGATCTATGCTACACCCGCGATGATTTCTTGCGATGCCATGGGGAACTGGAGCTCCTGGAGGAAACTCCTGTATTACCTGGACTTAAGACTTGTTCAGTACAAGTCATAAAGGGCATATACCGGGATAAAAACCATGCCCACAGAATTATGAATCTGGCATTCTAGCCGCTAGACCACCATGGAGGCCAGTACTGAATATAAATGCATACAACAGAAATCTTTATATAAAAAAAGTTGTCTTAATTTTAATTTAAAAATTTCACTCTAAATGCAAACCCTGTCATAAGAACACTGACCTCACCATATTGCAGAAAAACATAAGAAGTGTATAAACTATAAAATTGTAATTTTATGAAACTACATAATAATAATAATAAATTTAGCTTCCCTTATGAAAAGGTTGCCAGATTTGACAAAGCGTATTACATATAATTTGGAAACACACCTAAAAGGTAAAATTATATACATTTGAAACGGTTAGGGATTCGAATATACAAAATGTCAGAAAAATTTACACCTAAGCAGCGTTTGTGCTCATTTACAGTTAAGAAAGGGGGAAAAAAATATCATCAGATATACCGCGAGAAAAATAATAATACGGATTTATTGGCATTGATATCTAAACCATCGGTTATGATAACTTGAAATTTCCATTATCACTCCCATACAAGTGATTTCTCAATATCTGAACCGATCCTTTGTGGGCACTAATGGCTATTTCCTTCACAATGCTGTGTGTTAGCCCCAGGTTTTTACATTTGTTGGCAAAGAAGGAGGGTATGGTACCTCATGCTCCCACCATCAGACCTATTACATCAATGTGGGACAGGCTATATTTATCTTTATAGAACGGGATAGTTGATTCATAGATCCGTTTCTATTCACTGTCCACCTCATGCGGTTGATCTGCATGTGTCTCAAATCTGATGGTGGGATCGAGAATTTTTACAGAGTTGTTCTTAATGGCAATGATATCAATTCGCCGAACATTTCCTTGTGTCGCTAGTCCCTGCACCTCTTGATGGACTGTAAACCCTACTTCCTTCAGTGCCTCGGCCAGCATGGTGACAGATGTTGCGAAGGGCCTCACTATAGGGGCAGAAGCCAAGGATATTTACGTAATAGTAAATTATGTTTGTTTATTTACAAATAAGTTGCAGTTAGGAATAGTCAACCCTGGTTAGGATGAGTATGTAACCATGAGGTGAATATTTTATGCAATGGGGCTAATTTCTATTGATCCTACATTCAAATTCTTATCATTCTAACCTCCCCAACCAAGACAGCTTAATCTGAATTGTCTGCCTTAATTATTCTGCACTTCAATATTACAAGATCACACTAAAATACTGAATATGGCACCAAATTACTCTTAAAATTACATAACAGGGCAGTGGATATTAAATATTTACAACACACAATTTCATATTTTACTTAAAGTTCCTGATTAATACTCCCCTCCACCCTCAGTCCTTATCAACATTCATTTTTTCATTGCTTCCCAATATTTTTTTTTTTTTTTCCGCCTAGTGACAGGGTTATATATCAACAGGATGTGGACAGGAAGTGAAATGAGCAAAAATATGTAAGAATATATTCCTTTCAATTTATTTACATATTTTATGAAATAGTTATCTTTCTTACAAATGTAAGTCACAACTGTAAAGATGGAATGGTCAGGTATGAGATGAGAATTTTACACGATGTGTATTTATGAATCACTAACTTAATACTTCAGATCATCTGCTTTAAATAATCGTACAGCTCCACTTGGTCATGATTGGTTTCTGGAGGCAAAACTGCAAGAACTTTCAACAACAATTTAACATATTCGGACTTTACTTTAAAACGGTAACAGAAAAATGCAGCAAATGCCGCCATTTAATGGGAAATTAGTTTTAAATCTTTTTATAAACTAAAATTTGTGTTTATTACTAGTGAATGCTCTTACACTTTTACTTTCCTCCAAAAATGATGCTGCACGTTTTGGCTTAAATCCATGACTAGTGTCTGAATCAAAAATCTTACTCTCTTCCGCTACTAAAATGATTGAAACTGACTTGAGTTCTTAAAACATATTGACAAGTAACTACAGAAATAATATGTACACAAGATTATTTACAAATTATTAACATAGATCTTTGTGGTACAGTATTGTCATTTCAATCTAGTTCGGTTAAATTTTTGTTTTTTTTCCTGGTTGCATTATTCACTGAAAACTAGAAAATAAATTTTTTATTAAATAAAAGATATACAGAAAAACGGGTTTATGTATCTGTAGATACATTTCTGTATTAAATAATTGTTTACATCACAAATATTCGTCCAAAATGTGTTTTTTTAGATTAGTTCTGACAATAACCGTACCCAACTTCTGAAGAGTTAAAAGTTACTTGCAATTTGTAAACCAACGCCGGTACATCATATTTCAATGCCTCCGTTTGTACAATAACAAAAACAAGCTCAATATGAGCTAAGGAATACTTGTTTACCAACGATGCACCAGCTACTAAATTTCTGCTTCTTTACTAGCAAGCATAAAATGTATGTAGGAGGCATTTGTCTCTTACAAATAATACTATTATTTAAACTATATACAGAGTAATATCATGTCTTGACTTTGCTGCTCTCCTTTCAATTATTAAAAGTTTTAATATCACATCCCAGCCATCACAGTTCTCGTTTACAACGAGAATTCCAACGATATAAAAAATTGCTCCCATTTTATCAACCAGCCAAATTCCAAATGGTGAAATTTGCAACTTGAGTCAAGTTAACAGTTTGGGATATTTACAATCTTTAATACAACACAGACTGACGGGAAAAAAATGTTCTTTGCATGAGCTTGCCATTGAGAAGGGGGCAGAATTGCGGGAAATATCAGCATCACGAGCTCACAAAGCGTTGTTTAATATGAACTCTCACAATTTTGTACGCCAGGAAGAATTTACTTGGTTCTATATGACAGAGGTAAAAGCATTTTACAGGAGAATAACCTCTTGAGATTCTTCCTAATAAGGAAACTGTTTCAAAATCGGCTAAACTAGCATACGGGAAATTCAGAAAATTTTAGAATTTATAAGGGATATATTTTTTTGAGACGGGGATAAAGTTAAATATTTAAAGCGTCACACTTAAGTAAGCCATGGTAGTATTTTCTCTGGACCAAAAAAAAATACAATCTCCTGAATTTCCCAAGCACTAGTTTCTCCTCAAAATCTCACAAAGGTAAAAAAGCTCACCTCAAAGCTATGGTAAAAAAAGGAATATCAAATTCCTTTCAATACAAAAAACCTTTTGGCAAACGAGTCATATAAAACCTGCAAAAAATTTTAATACCTAAATTGTATGTATATTTTAATAAATACTGACTGCAAGAGTTTTCAACAGAAAGACTCTTGCCTTTGTAATGAGCAAGCGATTTAAAAAAAAAATACTGGTTCATTAAAGCATACTGTTAAAACATTTTAAAACCATATCAGAACGAACAAACTCTGCGCCCGAAAATGCTAAGATAGGAACTGCATTCCTTCAAACTGCCTCTTCATTTAGTATACGTAGATCGTTTTCAACTGCTCTCGCAATTCTGGTGGAATTCCGTACTGTTGATCGCTGGGCTTCTTCTTGATCAATCTCCTCCATCTACCTTTCAGGTTTTTCCTCCATCCCTGGCAGTAACCCGGCTGCTCTGTTGGTAGTTGTACAAGCGTTTCCTATAAACATAAAAAAATGGATCCTAAGTCTCGTAAACTAACTTCACAACTATCAAAACAACTTAACAATTTTAAAAATTGTGAATTATTTTTATAAATAATGGAATTATGAACATTACATTTAAAAATGCATAAACAGGCTATTGATATAGGCCTATTATTTATAAATGAAATAATTTTGTTTTGCAAGTTATGGTAAAAGAATGTATTTGAACTTTAGAATTGAATAACAGCTACATTTTATGTCAAAAAAAATATATACCTATACAACACTAAAATTCTCTATATTTCGTGTATTAACTATTTGAACAAGCTGTACATCTGACATTTCACATCAGTCTGGCAGTTTGTAACAGCAAAGTCCGGGTTAATAAAGCGTAACTGGAAATTCCACGTGAATAGGCGAAACCTGTCAGATGTTTTCAATCACAAGTAAAGAGAATGGATGACATTTACCGTACTTAAATCAGTAGGAGAGGAAAGGCAGAAATAAAAACAACGGTACCTGTACCGTAACCTATCTGTATGAACATAACGAACCTTTTTTTCTCTCTCTTTCACCTTTAACACGAACTATAACTTACTAAAGAACTAATAATATTGTTTCCGCTTTAAAATTGCACACGTATGATAATGTCATAATACAACAGCCATGTACACGTCTTATTCTATCGAATGTTAACAATAAAAGTCCTTGGCGTTTTGTTTTTCCTCCCCTCCAAAGCAAAAGGAACATGTTTCATGCAAGAAACGAATCACTTTGTGCTGCATTAATGATGCAGAAATAGGTCACCAAGAGAGAGAAAAAAAATAAAGATTTCCAAACAACGAGTGTGCTAATAGGAGGGAAAGTGGCTTTACAAATTAAGCTTAGGCGGTACGAATCGTGCATTGGCTGTAACAACCCCGACAATCAAACACGGTGAAATATCAGCCACAGAATAATAGGTAAGTGTATTGGGAAATAATACTCACTACCTCTACCGTGAATCGAGATTTATAAATATCTGTCAAACTGATGAATGTGGGACAGCTCACACGTATTTGTTACATTTTCAAAGAGAATTAGAGTAAATTACCAGTTGATTTAGCAATACAAATGCGGTATTAACATACATTTCAATACTCGTTCTGCACCACGATCACGTCTTGTTACAAATTGCCAGGCTATTTATTTTACTGTATTCAAGAATAAGTAGGCTATGGAAAACCACAAAATTGTTAACTCTTAAGCACTATGTGGTTGTCATATCTTAATATTATTTCATAAACAGAGAATTTATTCCTTACCTTGTCATTGTTGTACAAGGCGTAGGTATGAGGTGCCGGTAGTTGCCATATGAACTGACGTGGTGCGTTGGCAGGTGTTTGATCCGAAGACTGGGTAGACAGAAAAGGTGGTGGCGGCGGTGGAGGGTAGATGATGGTCGATGACACTGTTGGTATTGTTGTACCCCCATTCGCAACTGCAGGAGGTGTTGTCGTCGTGGTCACAGTATTCCCATTAATGTTGTTGTGATGACATTGGTGGTTGGTGTTATTGTTGTTGTTGATGTTCTGTGCAGAATGTAGGATGACATGATCCTGCCTGTGGTTCACGTTGTTTCTGGTGTCCTCCCTCTTCCGTAGTTTGCTGCGAACCATCCGAATGGCAAACATTGTAGCGTTTGTGCCCACCATTTTTGTAGGTTTTGTGTTATTCTTACGAGGTAGAGATTTATAAAAGAAGTTTAAAACTTCTATGCTTTGGTTTATAGTAGGAACCGTTGTATTATAGTCTTCTTCTACACCAAAAACACGTTTCGTGTCTTGGTTCAGTAAGAGACTGCACTTTTTTAAGCTTGTAAACGGACTAGCGTCGATTTTACGTATATAATGCCCTGTGTTACACTTGAGATTCTTCTTATTATTTACAGAAGTATCCTTTCTTTAACCTCACAATGCGGCAAGACCATAGTAAATCACAATTTCACAGCACAATAACTTCTCACAATTGACTAAGAGCCAAAGGCTGGAGCCCGGCGTGTTGTACTGCTTAACCAGACACAAGCACGGCCGATCTGAGGTCTGTTCTAAACCGTTGCTGCACACTGCCAGGCGTTTTAAACTACACGAGTGACGTCACAGATATATGTTATCGCTATTGGTTGCAACGTTTTATCTGAGCGAATAGGAAAGCAAACATTTTCCTGTGAATAATACCCGCGCGCAGACAATAACAACAGCAGTGGGAAGAGTAGAGGCCGAGAGTGGGGGAAAGGAAGCGCTAACTGGTATGTCTAGAAAGTGGTAAAGGAGAAAAAGAGAGAAGACGAAGGGGGAAAAACATTTCAACACGATATGTAATTTTTTTCGCACACACATTCGCAAAATAAATGCTGATACATTCGTAATCAAGAACATGTAAGTATAAACAGTTTTTTGGCGTGTTACTCTTGGTTCGCGGAATTACTACGCACATTTTGATTGCATATTTTCCTGTAAATCCCAGTGACGACTACGGGATAAAGTGTCTGGACCAGTGTTCCACCGAAACGGACACCTGTTGTGGAGAGTTTTCAGAATTTGTTCCTCGACATTGTGAAAGAGACATAAAAGCAAAAGTGCGGGTTTACTTAATCGAATGTTATCTGTTTGTCAAGGAGTGTTAAAAGTCTTCGATTCAGAATTTTTTCTTGATGTTAATGACTGTCAAGTGCAAGGTCATAGACAAGGGTTGTATAACGCCTCTTCCTTGAACTTTAGATTGAGAGACTATTCAATTATCAGATTTAATTTTATAACCCATAGATACACCCACATAAATGCACAGGCGCCTATCACACACATAAATCCATGTAAAATCAGTTGTTCTTAAACTGTGGCCCGTGAAACCATAACAAGAAGATTTTTTAGTCTCCATTTTAATGTGCTTTGCTTGAAAAGTGCAAGTTTCTCTTTCTCATTTGCAGACATTTGTTAAATTTGAGCTTATTATTTTTTTTTCTGTTGCTAGACAAAACGAGTAATTTATTCAAGAATTCTTATACATTATTTATTTTAATACTGAGACATTATTAATGTAATAAATATGATGAGCATTTTACATGATATAATATGTTTATGATTTCATTTCTGAAGACATAAGTCCCTTAGAAATGGGACACAAAGGCATTGAAGTTGAACATAAGGCAAGGAAGATAAGCGGTGTTCGAATTGCAAGGGAGGAAGCAGGGAAATTTTTGCCCTTCTGGACTTTTTTCCTCAACTTCTGAAATTTTGTCTTCATTCCCAAACGGAGAAAAAATTCCCCTCTCTGAATATATGTTTTAATATTATTAGTAAGCTTACCTCACCGACCTGAATAGAATTATTTTTCCTGAAAATGCACTTTCGAAAATTTACTTTTATTTTCTGTTTTCTCCTCTAGAGTGAATTTGCTATGGTGAGCTTATTCTGAATGTCGTTTGTAAATAAATATCACCTGGATTTGAACATTTGAAAAAGTTATCCTTCAATATAAAAATAGTATATTAATTTTTTTTTTTTTTTTTTTAGAGGTATGCCATAAATCAGGGTTCCCAACCGGTGTGACGCGCAGCGCCATGGAGTGTGTCGCGAAATTTTGGAATTAAAAAATAAATTTTATGCCATCCAGAAAGTCTCTTTACAACGCATTTTTAACTTAAAATGAAGTCTTTGATACGGTATATTTTACTTTGAGACAGACTTTACCAATGAAACGTGAACACCTACAACAATGCTCAGCTTAATTTTTCCGTCTGGCGATATTTCGAATGAAAGTGAAAACCTCCAACAATGCGTAGTAATTCGTTTACTCTTGCCACTAAACAAAGTTTAGAATCGTCAGTACATATTGGTCAGTTTCAGTATATACGTGTGAGCGGGTGATAGTGCGACTATTTTATTAAAAGTGCTTTATTTAGATTTTATCATGGACAAATTTTTAATTCGAAAAAGACAATCAGAATAAAGTTCTAGGTTAGATGACAGTAGTGCTAATTAAAATGTGAGCGAAAGTTCACTTCAGGGTTCACAAAAACATACTGCGTTTCGTAAATATAGTGATGAATACTTGCAATCTGGTTTTACGTGGCGTGGAGATGAATATAAACAAAATTCCGAGTGTCTTATATACGGAAATGTTCTGTGAAATCAGTCGATGGTGCCGAATAAATTAAAAAGATATTTAGAAAGTAATCATTCGGCGTTCCGGCACCTTTTTGTTGCATTCTTCATCATGGAACCAAAATATGTGAATAACTATGTTTTAATATAGCCTAATTTTTCTTTGAATTCCGCTTATACCTTGAAAGTCTTAGTTGGACGAAAAGGAGGTTAAAAACGACAAAATTCCCGTAAGCTACAGTGAACAGTAATCATCTCACCGTACGCTATAAAATATTCTACACCTTTTTCTACAGAACAAAAGCACTGATTTTTATTATTATTATTATTATTATTATTATTATTATTATTATTATTATTATTATTACAAAACAAATAAGTGTGTCGTCAGTCAAAAGAGGTTGGGAACCACTGCTATAAATATTATATTTTTACGTTTGTTGCTATTATTTTCATAATACGATTTTGTAACTTATTTGTGAATTACTTAGTTCCTATTAACTCATAAAGTAGGATATAATGTAGAATGATATATCTTGCTACCAGAAATTAAAAATACTCCACCATGTCAGGTGCCATAGTAATTAAAATGGTTGTTAACAACAATAACAACTGTAATTTTAAAACCGAATATTATAAATGAATAAATAGTTTAAAATATTAGTATGTCAACGAGAAATTTCCTCCACGCTACAATTTTATCAATTTGAACACGGAAAGTAGACAAAATGGACAGACGTGAAAGAGACACTGAAAGTTACAAAAGGAACAAACGTGAAAGAGACTGATAACATAATAGCACAGTCTACTATATACAGTCACGAAGCTTGTGTTTTGAGGGTGCTAGACACAATAGACTGTGACGGTACTATTTTGCATTGCCTGTAATGAGGCGATATTAGCGATCCTAGTGGTGAACAGCTATCTAATGTTTGCATATTTACTACGTATTGAGCTTCGCGACTGTATATACTAGACTGTGATAATAGCTATTTATGCAACATGTTGCGAAATGGTAGCGTTTTAAGCACGAAAAGTGAAGATTGTCGACCTCCCCACAACACGGCGAGTGTTTAAAACGCAAGTTTCGCACGTATTTCATAGAAGATCTTTAAAACAGTCGCTCGAGAATCCCTACTCTATTTTATATTTTAAAGAGAATAAAACTGTTGATTCGTTCTCTCGCAATGGCGATCTTCTGATGTTAAAGACGAAATAGTATTACCATAGTCTAGTATTATACAGTCACGAAACTCAATACGTAGGGAATATGCATCTATAGATAGTTGCTAACCACTAGGATCGCTACTATCGCCTCATCACAGACAACGCGAAATAGTACAGGCACAGTCTATTGTTTCTAGTACCCTCATCACAACAAGCTTCGTGATTGTATATACTAGACTGTGGTATTACATTCGTATGGAAAGAGATTTCACGGCCTTCGGATAAGTTATGCAGTAGGCTATGGTGAATGTTTTGCTGGTCGTTAGGAATTTGTTCAAGTGGAGTTCTGCTTGTCATGTAATTTTTGAATATACAATTACTCAACGAAAGTTATTGTTTAGTCAACTGTCCGAAGACATGTCTGAACCTCACAAGTGATAATAGTTCCTTAATGGCCAGTTCCTTTCCCCTTCCATTGCATACATTGCCGATTAGCTACATATTACACTACTCAGACTTCAGATACATAAAACAATTGTTTTTCTTCTGACACGTATTGTCAAGTGAGATGTACTGCCTGATAAGATTTACATATCAGCCAGAACCTCAATCAGAGGTGACAACGAAAGTGATAAATATATTATGAAAATGAGTGATGTATCAGATCTCCAAATGTTGTAACTTCCAATTTAAATAATAAGTGTGTTGTAAATATCTATACTAATAATAAATCTGTAGCCAAAATTTTTCTGGTAATTTTCGATTTTCCAAAAATAATTGGTGTTAACATGTATAATTAACCATCCTGAAACCGAAAATCGCTTTTTTTAATTTTTGTTTGTATGTCTGTCTGTCTCTCTGGATATTTGTTACCTTTTCATGTGATAATGGCTGAACCGATTTATATGAAAATTGGAATATAAATTAAGTCTGTTGTAACTTAGAATTTAGGCTATATGGCATTCAAAATATTTTATTTAAAAGGGGGGTTATAAGGGGGCTTGAATTAAATAAATCGAAATATCTCCCTTATTATTAATTTTCATTAAAAATGTTACATAACAAACGTTTCTTTAAAAATAATTTCCGATAAGTTTTACTCTATACAACATTTTGATAGGACTGATATTTAATGAGATAAATGAGTTTTAAAATTACAATAACGCCATCTAAGGCGCTGTACTTAAATAAAAAACAAATGACTTCGTCTATAAGGGACCTTGAACAACAACAATCGAAAACTGAAACATAGCCTACAGAGAATATTTCTGTGATTGTATGAAGTAATATCGGAAGCTAAATTAACCGATTTGTATAATTAATTATTAATTCACCATTGGAAAGTGTAGTTTCTCTAGATGGACATAATGCTATAATGTTATTACATCTGAGTGAATCGAGGACAGGTAAGAAAACTTGATAGGCATTCGTTTCCTGTATTTCCTAAAATAATTTTTATGACCAAATGAGTGGTCTCTGGATCAAAATAATCGCATTTTAATTATTTAAATACAATTTAAATTAAGTAACATATTAAACGATTTATCGTTCTATCAAACACGAATGTTCCCTGGATCAAATGTCCTATTTTAATTATGTAATTACTTTATATTTATTTCTAACGGGTGCAGCGGAGCGCACGGGTACGGCTAGTATTTATAATAAATAAATAGTTGGAATTTATGTTTTCAGTATTTAGAATTAGCGTGCTTAAAAGTACTTTTAGGCACTGAAATTTACTTTTAAGCATGTTAATTTATGGATGCGGAAGTCGATGATTTTTCGATACTAAAATGAGAATCGAAAAATCGTCATTGTGAAACGACTGTCTAATAAAACATTTATTAACTGAAAATTTATCGATACACGTAGCCCATAAAAATTTTGTTGCCGAATTTTCGGGCTATGTCACAAGTACCAAATCAGCACAAATATCTCCAGACTTGCTCCACATTAATCAGCGAAAGCGAAGGACATTAAACTATGAAACGGAGTAACAAAATGTCACCAACAATTTACTAATCTCTAGATTATCATGCCACCAATATTATTATGCATGAATTGGTGACATTGCATCATATGCAAAATCCTTCAACAGCGCACATTTTTTTGTCCTCCAACATTAAATAAAAACAGATAGAATCTCCATAGAAACAGCTGCGATTACAGAAGAACTCTGAATTATCTGGATGTTTGTGAAATTCTCCAGAATAAAGAAAGATAGTGCAACTAGCGATTGTCTCGGAGCCTCTCCACACTATCAACATATCACTGACGTCAGCTGGCAAGCTCTGAAGAGGGGCCCGACTTCAGAAGCCAATCAACCAAAGGAACGGATACGATCGATATAAAGTGCGAACGCTAATACTGAACGAAAGTGTTTTGTTTTTATTGTAGATGGCGTGAGTGACGTCCGTTGCGTAGCAATGGGGCTATCTGTGAGGCAAACAGTTGAAATTCGTTACACATAACATTCTTCAGTAAGACATTTCCACATTTCACCGACAAAATCATTTGCATGCGTTTAGTGGAGCGAAATCACAGACGTCATAATATTATAATGAGATGAGAAATCTTTGTTTACTCAATCTAGGCTAACCCTAGGGTCATACGTGTAGACGTGTCTTTAGACATGCTTTGATATTTCCTGTCTAAAATCATTTCGAAAATTCTTTGAACTTACATGAACACTAAAATATGATAATGATAATAATAATAATAATAATAATAATAATAATAATAATAATAATAATAGTAATGATAATGTGTGTTTCTAAACAAACTCATGTTCTCACAGACACTCAAAGCATAAAATATAGACTACTCGCCTATGTGCAATTTTGAGATCGAGTTTACAAGGAACTTGTTATGTATTGAGCTCTCTTTGAAGCCTCCTCCCTTCAAAATGCGCACACTCTAAGATTTCCAGAGAAAGTAGACAAATATCAAAATTAGCTGACCATACGAACTGTAGAGTATGAAAACCTACATGGAATCTAGCATTACGAAACAATTGAGAATCCTTGGAGATAGATCGGTTGCCATCCTCTGTAAATACCAACTTTATCTTGGCTTTTCGAGGGGTCGAACCCGGGACAGCCCCTTGCACTTAGGTTTACAATTGCCCATTGTGTTTAGTGACTTTAAGGTAAGCAGTGTCATTATATGTAATGGATTCCTGATGAGAAAATCTGGCAACCCTGTGTTCTACGTTGATTTCATCAATAATACTGCCTTCATAGCACAATGACTAACAAAATGTATAAACACTTAAGTTGTTACCATAGTAAATATAACCATAGTGCTTCTGTATAAAACAAATGAAGTACTGCACAGCGTTACAAAGAAGTATGCTCTTTCAGATTTAAAAAAAGACTATTAGACTCATTTAAAAATATTATCGATGACAACGCAATTCTTACAACAATAGTCGCGAAGATATTTTGTTTTTGTAAAAAATATTCGTTTTAAAATATAAGGTTTCGTGTCTGAGCTTTCCCCCCAAAATCAATTTTATTTGCAATTATGTGTTACCTTTTAAAACTATCGGTCTTACTAATAAAAACTCTTATACAGACGTTCTTATACTTACACAATGAATAGCTCGTTTATAAGTCGTGTGTAAATTCCTGAATAATAATCACTACATACGTCGTGTATAACAGTATAACTGTTACACAGCTACGTCATAGTTAGTTATTTTATTACGAAAGGTAACAGAATAACTGAGATTCTTTATTTCATCCGATAGTGTGCGTTGGTGTGTCACGCTAAGTATCGATAGTATAACTGGGTCTGATCGATTACCACGCTATATTTTGATCAAAGAGAATAGCTACAGCAATATTATTCTAATTATTCTGTGTTCTTTGTTTTGTTCTTGTATGGTTACAAGGCAACCATCATAAAATGACGATCGATACGATCAGCTGTTAGAGAGGCGGCCATTTTTTGCTCTAGGTATATATAACGCATAAACAGGAGGTTTCGTGTATGTAACTACTGCAAAGCAATATCCATGTATTATAGTTACAGGCTGTTTGTACATCCATCGCTTATGCATGGTTTATTTGTAATGATTTCTGTCCCAATACTGCATGAGTCTCGTATAAAAATTATTCACGGTTTATTAGTAAAATCGGCATGATGGAGTTGATATATAACTTCTGGTCAAATGTTTTACGCATTTCGTAATTCATTTTTTTTACCAATGTTATTCCTTTTAGTACTTTATTTCCTTAATAAGAATTCAAAATAAATACAGGAACGTATTATTCATTGTTTACTAAAATAAAAACAAGTCTCTGTTTTCCTCATTCAGTAGTCTTCATGACAGGGAAATTAATTTCATTTCCTTGAAGAGAATCGAATCTGGATCTGCTGCATTTGTAGCTGTGAAGTCTCTTCTCTGGGAGAGAGGTTACCAAGGTACAATTTAACTGAGATGGGTGGGAAGAACAATCACGTAACTGCTTCAGAGAAACGGCACACGAGTGTGTGAAACAAAGACTGCGTAGCATAATAAAATCGTATTCAGGTAATTCCGTGTTCAGAGGAAATTGGCGTCGATTCTGGAAAACACTGAAGGTCAAGAAGTCTCTACAGAAATAACTTGCATGCGAAATGGCATTCATTTCTTACGGCTATTAGCGTTTATTGGTTTTCCTTGAAGTTATGTAACGAGCGCGTTTGCAACAAAAAAATTGCGTAGCTATTGTCTCCATCATACCTGCGTTTAGGGAAAAATAATTCCCGCAGCTGTAACAGTGAAGTCAAGCGGAGGGAAATTTCACTCCACAAAATAAATTTTAATGTGCTGTTTGTCGTGGAAGAAGGATAAAATGAAACGTTTAGCATAGCCACATTTCACAGCGAATTAAAGTTTTTTTGGTAACTCTATAGCATCTATTAGATGCTTTATGGTTGTGCTAACAGATGGGGTTACTTGTCAACAATGTGACGCTAAAACGTGTGTTCAGGTTACTGCCCAGCGACAGTCCTGATGTATTTTTTTTTATTTGTGATGATTTGTTAATACTAACCCGGCACACTCACATTCATACAAATTTCCAGACTCTAGACACCCAGGGAATTCTTCTTCTTCAAGAAAAATTCACCGTGAGCCGACTCCGGGAATCGAACCCGGGACCTCCTGATCTGTAAGCCAGCATGCTGACCAACAGACCACGGAGGCAGTCTAATTAAAGTTTTCTCCGATATTTTTAGACACAACTTCATTCTATTAACAAGTAGGCTTTATACATGTAGATTTTATTACGCTATTCATTTAAGCTCCCCCCTCCCCCAATACTTCATGATGCTCGATAAACACTAGCCCCACACGCTATCGAAAATTTCATGCGACTATTTCGTTTATATGACGTCATTCCATTTTCGACCAATGAAATGTAATGAAATTATGAATTCCAACCAATCGCAGTCGGACATCGCGATAATTTTTGCAGCTACATTTATCGCTATCAATTTATCGCATGGTTGTTCTTTTGTTTAGTCAGTGTCGCCAACTATTTCCCCGTAAATCGATGAGCATGAATCAATTAATAGACTATGCATCTACACGGTTAAAGTTTTCTTTCAACTTTAAAGCAATGAATGCAAGATTGATATTTAATATTAATTAATATATTTACGCAGTGAAGACGACGTTCAAAACGGCGCACCATGTAGACACAAAATCTTCATGCATCTTAATTGAACGTACGTTTTGAACTTGATTCTTTCAATATTCTTCCCAGATTGCATGCATATGCGAATGGAAATTTGAACTGTGTAGATGCAGCTTTAGTCCCGTTACACACTACAGCGAGAATGCGTTTGTCGAGCTATGGAAAATTCTTTCCTGTAGCACGGAGTAACGGTTGAAATAAGACAGTTGACATTGGTTCCGCTCCCACAGGTAACCTAACCTAATTTTAGCCTATCAAATTTGTATTACGTGAATGAAATTAAACAATTAATAGAAAGTCAGATGTTCAAGTTTATGTAACATCAGTGCATATCAAACCCAAAGACCTTGTATAGTATTATATACAAGGTCTTTGATCACGCTGCCTTCCGTATGGCGTAATAAAATTCGTGGTTTAATTATTATCTATACAGAGCTGGTTTAGCAACATATGTCTCGCTGTAGTGTGAATACATAAGCATTGCTAGCTGTCTCCACACATATTACATAGTTAATAGTTCTCGGTGTAGTGTGTAATGTAACTATGAAGTACTAAATAAAGTGCGAAATCCTACTTCCGCATCTACACCTTCATTTTCTAATTCCATGTCCATTATAGGCTATCTGAAGAAAATTACACTTCTTCATTCAGATTTGATAAGTGCGTTTTCAACAATTCTTCATTTAATTAATGTATTAATCAGGTTAATTGTAATTATATTACAAAATGTTTAAATTCAATTAGGCCTATGATTTCAGCAGATAATGAAAATGTATTTCTGTTATAATAATAAGAGAAAAGCGCAGTACATGTAGGCTAATTAACATTGTTAAACCTGTATTTCGCTTTTCGCAATTGGCATTACTGAATAACATCCAATTTCTTTATTGCAGTAATCGATATTCATCTATTTCAACTTCACAATGTCTGAATAGATATGTATACGTAAGTATACAATTATTAACATTTTGTTAGCGAATTTTATGGATATATTATTTATATTTTTATTTTATTCACGAAATAGTCCTAATAAATGCCACTCGAGGTATAAAATTTCATGACATTACTATAGATAATTATTTCTTTAGCATGAGAACTGGAACCAGAGCACATTTCGGACACGGCGCGGGACGCTAATATCACAGTCTACTATATACAGTCACGGAGCTTGAGTTTTGAGGGTGCTAGAAACAATAGACTATAACGGTACTATTTTGCACTGCCTGCAATGAGGCGATATTAGCGATCCTAGTGGTGAGCAACTATCTAATGTTTGCATACTTACTACGTATTGAGCTTCGCGACTGTATATACTAGATTGTGGTAATATATCTGGCCTATTTATTTTAGTGAAACTTCTTTAGGCAAGACATGAGTTGAACGCTATAAAACAAAATTCTGTGGCGGACATTTTAAGAGAACTTTGAGTGTTGTTGCTACAAGATTGTGTACGTCATCCATATTATCGCGTAAATAAAGTTGTTGATGTTTGCGGTTTTCGACCAATTTACACAAATCAATGCATAAATTATTGGCAGTGAGGTTGTCTCCAGTCAGTGTTACTATTATTATTACTATTATCAGACTATTACCACAGTCCAGTATACACAGTCACGAAGCTTGAGTTGTGAGGGTGCTAGGAACAATAGACTGTACCGGTACTATTTCGCATTGTCTGTAATGAGGCGATATTAGCGATCCTAGTGGTTAGCAACTATCTATGGATGCATATTTACTACATATTGAGCTTCGTGACTGTATACAGTATACTAGACTGTGCTATTACTATTATTGCTATTATTATTGCTATTATTATTATTACTATCATTATTATTAATATTACTATTATTATCACTATTATATTATTTCATTCACAGTGTTCTGCCCAAGGGCAGGTCTTTCACTGCAAACCCAGCATTCTCCAGACTTTCCTTTTTTCTGCCTTCCTCTTTGTTTCCTCATATGATCCATATATCTTAATGTCGTCTATCACCTGATATCATCTTCTGCCCCGAACTCTTCTCCAGTTCACCATTCCTTCCAGTGCATCCTTCAGAAGGCAGTTTCTTCTCAGCCAGTGACCCAGCCAACTCCTTTTCCTCTTCCTGATCAGTTTCAGCGTCATCCTTTCTTAATCCACTCTTCGTTTCTTATTCTGGCTGTCCATTTCACACGCTCCATCCTTCTCCATATCCACATTTCAAATGCTTCTATTCGCGTCTCTTCACTTCGTTGTAATGTCCATGTTTCTGCCTCATACAATGCTATTCTCACTTTACGAGAAAAACAGAGGTTAAGAGTGTTTGAGAATAAGGTGCTTAGGAAAATATTTGGAGCTAAGAGGGATGAAGCTACAGGAGAATGGAGAAAGTTACACAACGCAGAACTGCACGCATTGTATTCTTCATCTGATATAATTAGGAACATTAAATCCAGACGTTTGAGATGGACAGGGCATGTAGCACGTATGGGCGAATCCAAAAATGCATATAGAGTGTTAGTTGGGAGGCAGGAGGGAAAAAGACTTTTCGGGAGGCAGAGACGTAGATAGAAGGATAATATTAAAATGGATTTGAGGGAGGTGGGATATGATGGTAGAGACTGGATTAATCTTGCTCAGGATAGGGGCCGATGGCGGGCTTATGTGAGGGCGGCAATGAACCTCCGGGTTCCTTAAAAGCCAGTAAGTAAGTAAGTAAGTAAGTAAGTAAGTAAGTTTTGTTTGTTTTAGTAGGTTATTTTACGACGCTTTATCAACATCTAGGTTATTTAGCGTCTGAATGAGATGAAGGTGATAATGCCGGTGAAATGAGTCCGGGGTCCAGCACCGAAAGTTACCCAGCATTTGCTCATATTGGGTTGAGGGAAAACCCCGGAAAAAAACTCAACCAGGTAACTTGCCCCGACCGGGAATCGAACCCGGGCCACCTGGTTTCGCGGCCAGACGCGCTAACCGTTACTCCACAGGTGTGGACAATAAGTAAGTAAATCCATACGTTTGAGATGGGCAGGGCATGTAGCACGTATGGGCAAATCCAGAAATGCAGTCGACCTGGTTGGCGAGTTGGTATAGCGCTGGCCTTCTACGCGCAAGGTTGCGGGTTCGATCCCGGGCCAGGTCGATGGCATTTATGTGTGCTTAAATGCGACAGGCTCATGTCAGTAGATTTACTGGCATGTAAAAGAACTCCTGCGGGACAAAATTCCGGCACAACCGGCGACGCTAATATAACCTCTGCAGTTGCGAGCGTCGTTAAATAAAACATAACATTTTCCAGAAATGCATATAGTGTGTTAGTTGGGAGACCAATGGAAAAAGACTTTTGGGAGGCCGAGACGTAGATAGAAGGATAATATTAAAATGGATTTGAGGGAGGTGGGATATGATGGTAGAAATTGGATTAATCTTGCTCAGGATTGGAACCGATGGCGGGCTTATGCAAGGGCGACAATGAACCTCCGGGTTCTCTAAAAGGCACAAGTAAGAAACTAAAATGTTCTGAGACCAGTACTTCAAAGACAAACTTAAAGATCTCGGTTGTTCTCATGACGATTGTGTGCTCGATTGTATCCACCGTTTTACACGTGCCGTTTTCGGAATTCTTCTTATCTAATTTGTACTAAGTTGTATGATTCCACTATCTGTGACGAAATGATTACGCCTACCAGCGCAATATTACGTGGGCGATAAGATGCGTTCTGTTCTTCACAAAAACAACAGCAAGAACTGAACTTCAACCGTCGGATAATACTTAATTTGTTACAGAATCATCACCAATACCTGGCGATTATATCACAATTGCAGGTCACCGTATATGCCAACCCAGAACAAATTATATAATACGGCTTAATGCTTCATTGCTTCCAGACAAGATATTATCACTTACAAAGACATTTCTGTAATATTGTACTAGTCCGAAAGTACTGAAATTCTATTTTTGACCTTCAAGGCAGACTTCATTACCCTCGATGATAAGATGACAGCCCACGATGACGAATAAAATAGAATTTTTTGAGGTAAGTACGTCTATACCGTGGCTAACGAGAAAGACTGGCTACGGCTCGAATCGGAGTGCCATGGTTTTTTGTCTACAACAGTTCGGGTCAGCTTACTTAATACCCTAAGGCCCGGTTTCTTCAACCTTTGTTAAATTATAACAGTGTGTTATTCCATTTTAACTGTAAACTTAACAGTTGAAGCATTTCTTCAACTTCTGTTAGTACTAACAGGCTGTTAAAACCTATGTTAATTTAACTGCCCAATTTCATGCAGTTAAATCATTTAACTCTCTGTTAGCATAGAAGTATCCAATATGGCTGCTGCGTTAGATGCTGAACTTTTATATCTTGATTATATAGAAAATGATATCCATGAATACATAAACAGAGGGGATGATTTCTGTGATTTGACAGAACAGAAGTTCATACAAAGGTATAGGCTATTTTCTGCCAAGCCTCACTTTTCACTTTCAAGTTAGATCCGTTTGTTTGTTTATTCTCATTAATTGGTTTATACTGCGAAATGATTTCCAGCAGAAGGTTTCTTTCGAACAAAGAGAAATTAGTCCCAAGATTTCTTTTTGTTCCAGTGTTTTCCATTTTCCATAGAAAGACTTCTATTCTCTCTGAATCAAACAACGGAAACAAGCGAGAATCGCAATTGTCAGAGTTCAGAAAACAGAAGTGAGCCTATACTTGGTTATAGGTTATTTAAACTCTAGAATCTCAGATCCTAACAGAGAGTTAACAAACAGAATGTTAAAATATGAAATGTAAAGTTGAAGAAACGCAATATTTTTAACAGCAATTCATACTTTTAACTTACAGTTAATTAACGCTATGTTAGGTGCATTTTAACAAAGGTTGAAGAAACCGGGCCTGAGGGTGAAACCTAACAATTTTTCCCCTATTACTACATATGCTGGTGGATTATAGTGATTTTTCTAGCTCTCAGGTTGAATTTTCTTTTACCAGCTTCATTTCGAATTTCAGTCACTGACAAATACTACAACTGGCAGTTATTTTCTAACTGTTATGTTGGCAGCAATAACTTCGGTTTGCAATAAAGTAAACTGATGAAAATGCAAGTACTGTACCTAGGTTGTGAATTAATAATTAATTAGTAATCCCGGCATCAATATTAATATCAATACACAATTCAGTTCTGTTGTGTTGTGATTCCAATTCAACTCTAAATTCAGGTAAGTTTAATTAAATAAGAAATAACTTATAGACCTACTTCGTATGAAATATGCACGTAAATATATTTGACATTTTAATGAAATTCTTTCGTGTTTAGATTTTTATTAAAATGTCCAAGAGACGAAATAGCATGGTAGCGACTTCCCCAAGAAAGAAAGTGCTTGTAAATATTTTAAGTAAGCTATACATTTTAAAATGGTGTTCTGTTTTCGGAATTCGTACTAATCATTTCACGTGATCAAACTACATTTTTAGGTTAGGTCTCGTGAATCCTAAACTGTTTTGTCAAACCAATGAATTTCATGTTGCCAGACAAAATAAATTTTAATATTAGATGATACTAATCCTAATTACTAACATAATATGCGAGAAGTCCAGGAGGAAAATATACTATTTCATAATTTATTGAACCATTTGGAAAACACCTCTCAACATAAAGATGATATGTGGTAAATAGGTAAGACATTACTTACTTACTTACTGACTTTTAAGGAACCCGGAGCTTCATTGTCGCCCTCACATAAGCCCGCCATTGGTCCCTATCCTGAGCAAGATTAATCCAGTCTCTATCATCATATCCCACCTCCCTCAAATCCATTTTAATATTATCTTTCCATCTACGTCTCGGCCTCCCCAAAGGTCTTTTTCCCTCCGGTTTCCCAACTAACACTAGGTAAGACATTGTTATTGTTAATTACTATATAATAATAATAATTATTATTATTATTATTAGGGACCGAATTTTTATGTAATTACATATTATATTCCTTTCAACCTAACCGTATATAAATAACACATCTTTGCGAATCTTGTAATTACCATTAATATATTAAAATTTGATACTACATATTTTTAAATATTTACCCCACATTACATATTATGGCTTGGTATTACATAAATCTACATATTTAGGGGTTTTATTCATTTTTACTTCTTTAAAAGGAAAAAGAAAGTTTCTGCTGGGGAAGTTTGGATTTAAAATACACAGATTTAAAAAGCCTTTTTACCTACCCGAGAAAGGATATATTTCGGGAGGAAACATAACATCTTAGTTCCAGGAAGTAAAAGAGGCACTCACCCCTTACCGCCCACTGTAAATATGAGTGAACAAAGACAACCTTTCTCATACAACTACTTTGCATTGTAAAAATCAAGACGGAAATAATCTCATACGTATAAGCGGACGACATAGTAGTGGGATCTAAATACCTTACAAAGTTACAAGAAACAATAAACATCGTGGTAAAATGGTGCTATAGAAACAAATTTGATAGGCCTATAAATGTGGACAAGACAGAAATGATGATACTTAGAAACGGCGGAAGAGCACCAGAAACAGTAGAAATCTTCATGAAGAAAGAAAATTAAAAATTGTACCAGACTACAAATATCTAGGCTTAACAATACAAACCAGCGTAGATATTGATATTAAATATTTTCATGATTTTACATATTTTGGTACATATTCAGCTTATTTTTCTTACATAAATATGTACATATTTCACACCTTGATATTACATAAAAATCCGGTCCCTGATTATTATTATTATTATTATTATTATTATTATTATTATTATTATTATTATTATTATTATTATTATTATTATTATTATTATTTGCTCTTAATTAGTTAAGGGAAAACTCCGGAAAAAACCTCAACCAGGTAATTTGTCCCAACCAGGATTTGAACCCGAGCCTGCTCGTTTCACGGTCGAGTATACTAACCATTATTTAACAGCTTCAGTGTTGAATCACCCTATGTAGGGATAGTATCATGATTGTCCTTAATAATAAATTATTTCCTCAAATTAATTAGGAAGAAAAAACTCATTTAAGTCAATATGTACTGGAACCGTTGGTTCTACCGCTACTTTTGATGTGACGAAAAAGTGTTGGTGAATTTTCCCTGGCATCCGACGTAGCTGGGGGAGAAAAAATCTTCTGAACTGAAACTGGGTTTGAGTCCCGCTTGGGCTGCTTAACTATTTGAGTTATTTTTTCCCGGAAATTTTCCCAGATTAATTGCGAATTTTCGGTCTCATCTTAAGGAATAATATCTCATATAAAAAATTCCATCGACTGTGAATAACCTTGATAAAACGAGTCGTTAAACAAGGAAATAGAAAAATTTCCCGGATATTTCTCCCATAATTTTTCATCTCTTCGCGAAGAAGCGATGGTAAACAATTTTATCGTTCTTAAAGATTTTGTAGCCCTCGACTTAAGGCTGGTTCACAATAAACCGGAAACGAGAATCGGAAGGAAAACGAAAACGGTAAAATTGTTAAAATGTGTACATTTAAATGTGAGCATTCACAATTAACGAAAAGCTTGCCGGAGTCCAGGATCGGGAACGGAGAGTTGGCCAAGTTTCAACTTTGGCGTTCACGTTTTCGATCACAGCCCATTAGATTCATTCTATTGCCATCTAAAAGCTATTTTGTCGTCGTATATTTTGTAGCAAGAAGACCGTGACATAACCTATGCATTATTTTGTTCTGTGCTGTGCATCATGGAGCAAGTTTTATTTGATGAGATTCTAATATTGAGTGTTGAGGAAAATTCTCACGTTTACGATAAGCGGCGCGCCTAGTATAAAGATGAGAAAATGAAGGAGAATACGTGCTTTCAATAGCTGCATGTTTGAACACCGATCGTCAGTGAATCATATTTTATTACTGTATTGGTTGTATTACACACTACATATTCATGCTTCAATTCAATAATTACTGTTGTGTTCATTTTGTTCTATTACAAATGTTTCTTCTCTAATTATTTTACGTTATGGTAGACTTAAAATAGGTTGTGATAATAAAGATGCATGGGCATATTATTTTATAGTAACGTTGAAATTTTGTAGTTGGTTAACCTGTGTTTATGTTGGCTGCCTTGTATTCATGAGAGAACGCCATTGGTCAATTATACACTAATAACATCAGAATACGTAATATCGACTTTACATATCGTTATTGACATGCATATCGATATGCATAGTCGTCTACGTTGTCGGTTTATTGTGAATCAAAAATTTTCATATTCACGTTCCTCTGCTTCTCGTTTTCACTCTGGTTCTCGTTCCCGGTTTATTGTGAACCAGCCTTTAGTTTGAACTCGGGAACTGCAGATATAATAGCAAGTATGGTAGTCATTACACAACTGGGAATAACCTTGTTATACGATGTAATGTAATTCCATATTCAGCATCTCATATTTACTACAGATTGTTATTCAGGAATGTTGATATGATAAGAGAATTTATTAAGCTAATGCTGAAGAGGGAGTGACATTGCAAACCTGAATAATCGAAGAAAATCTCATGGGAATTCCTGGCGACTAAATCTATCTCTATCTGGCGAGGAAGAGACAAGGGAATTGAATAAACAATCTTCGTCTAGTAATACTTTAATTCTAAACACTGTTTAAATTATGATTTATGGTTGTTTACTAGTACTTCGTTTCGTAAAATAAAATGTATTTCAGAAATTCACAGATTGAAATCGATATTTTAAAAATCTTAATGGTGACGTGAACTGTTAAGGTTATATACAGAAGTATGAATACGATGATCTCGTAAATAAATAAATAAATAAACAAATAAACAAATAAACAAATAAATAAATAAATAAACAAACAAACAAACAAACAAATAAACAAACAAATAAATAAACAAACAAATAAATAAATAAAATAAATAAATAAATAAATAAATAAATAAATAAATAAATAAATAAATAAATAAATAAATAAATAAATAAATAAATAAATAAATAACTGAGTAAGTAAGTAAATAAATAAAAATAAATAAATAGAGATAAAAATAGTAAAAAAGAGACTTTGAGGTACAAAGAGTAAAAGAAAGAAAAAATTAAGAAAGAAGAATAGAACAGAAAAAAAGAAAGACGAATCACAGAAGAAAACAGAAATGAACAATATGAAAAAAATTACGCAAAAACGAAAGGATATAAAAAGAAGAAAATAGGAGGAAATAAGGAAGACAAAAAGGGAAAATCAAACAAAGAAGATAAAAAGAAATTAAAGAAAGAAAGGACACAGGACAGAAATGAACACAAGAAAGTAAGAGAGAAAGAAAGAAAAGGATAAAGAAAGAAATACAGAAACGACACAAAAAGAAAATATAAAAAAAATATGAAAATAAAGAAAGAAATGGATTTTTTATTTTTATTTTTAGGTTGTTTTTTTATCAACATCTTAGGTTATTAGCGTCTGAATGAGATGAAGGTTTTAATGCCGGTGAAATGGGTCCGGGGTCCAGAACTGAAAATTGCCCAGCATTTGTCCATATTGGGTTGAGGGAAAACCTCGGAAAAAACCTCAACCAGGTAACTTGTCCCGATTGGGAATCGAACCCGGGCCACCTGGTTTCGCGGCCAGACGCGCTGACCGTTACTCCACGGGTGTGGACGAAAGAAATGGACAAAAAGAAGAAATAAAGATATAAAGAAATGAATACAGAAAAGTCGCAACAAATAAAAGAAAAAAAGGAAAAAACAAATAAAGGAAACAGTAAGAAATTAAGTATTGCACAAAGAAATAATTAAAGAAAGGACATAAAAATAAATAAGACACACAAAAACAAATAAGGAAAGGGCATAGAAAGAAATATAGTAATGCACAAAGAAAGAAATGAATATAGGCAAGACACAAAAATAAATTATGCAAAAAGAAATAAACAAATGAATAAAGGGCACAGAAAAAGAAATAAAGTATTGCACAAAGAAAGAAATGAATATAGGCAGGACACAAAAATAAATTATACAAAAAGAAATAAACAAATGAATAAAGGGCATAGAAAGAAATAAAGTAATGCACAAAGAAAGAAAGTATAAAATACAGGTAAGACACAAAAAAGAAATGAAGAAGTAATAAATAAAGGATACAAAAGAAATGAACAAATAAAATGGGATACAGAAATAAATAAAGGAATGCACTAAGAAACAAATTCAACAAAGAAAGAAAGAAACAGAGAGAAAGGACACCAAAAGGAAATAAAGAAAACAAGGACACAAAGAAATACAGTAGCCTGATGCACAAAGAAAGAAATAAAGAAAGAACACAAAAAGAAATACAGATAAAAACAACAAAGAAAGGACACGAAAAAGAACAATGAAGAGAGAATTAAGAATGAGAAATTTGAGTAAAAATAATTCTGGAAGAAATGGCGAGTAACGAACTGATCACCATTTCGTATTAAGGAAAGAGATAGTTGCCAAATAAACACAGATAAACAAAGTGAAGAATTGTGAAATAAAAAGAACAAAGAACAAGTAATGATGGAAGAGAGATGAAGGTGAAAGGAAAAACAAGTCACAGCAGGACAAGAGAAAGCAGCAAAGAAAGAAATAAATAAATAAAGAAGTGATAGCGAGGAAAGAGAAAATGGAACGAAATTAATACAGTTTAAGTAGAGTATTAGGAAAGAAAATAGGTACGTGGGTATAAAATATAAGGTCGTAGTCTCTGCCATAGCTTCAATTGACCAAAAAGAAAAGTACGAAGTTGGCAAGGAATGAAAAAAAAAAAAATTGAAAATGGAGAGAAATTAATTTAAGAATTTGCGCGTTCTTTCATGGAGTTCTGCGCAATAATTGCGTGATCTACAAGCCTGCATGTCACTTGTCTCACTACGATAGTCGCCATAACACTGAACTAACGTAGGATAATTCTTTAGTACAAAAACGACAAGGCGGACGTAACTACGAAGCCGTCAGCACAGTGCTAAATACTCGTACCTGTTTGTGACATCACTGCCTGCCAGCTTGAAAGGCACCTTTCTGCTATTCATGACGTGTTTGTTTACTCCTAGCATGTAATGCTCATGAGACTAGATAACGCCGCGCAAGTGGATGGATTACAAGAAGGCAAAGTTTCGTATTGCACCTAGGCACGTTGCATGAACACATGATATTATGCTCAAACCATTCCAGATCTCTCTCCGTTGATATTACAGCATTTAACAGCCTACTTCAGAGAAGACGAATTAAGTAAAATGACTCTGCATGCTCGAAATTATCACAATACAGTAAATTAGAGGCGAATTAAGTTAGAATGACCAGATACACATCGATAGAAAAGAGGACACAAAGCTTCAAAAAGGCGGACATTGTTCGAAAAAAGAGGACAGAAAATATGTATACTCAGATTTAGACTTAGGTCTATATTACTTACTGGCTTTTAAGGAACCCGGAGGTTCATTGCCGGCCTCACATAAGCCCGCCATTGGTCCCTATCCTGAGCAAGATTAATCCAGTCCCTATCATTATATCCCACCTCCCTCAAATCCATTTTAATATTATCTTCCCATCTACGTCTCGGCCTCCCCAAAGGTCTTTTTCCCTCCAGTCTCCCGACTAACACCACAGTCTAGTATAAAGGTCATAGTATATTTTAGTTGCTCACCCTAGGGCCTCATTACAGGCAATGCAACCAACACAGTCTATTGTTATAGCACCCTCAAAATGCATTTCTAGATTCTGTGCTAACCTCTATGCATTTCTGGATTGCGTGCTACATGCCCTGCTCATCTCAAACGTCTGGTTGTAATGTTCCTAATTATGTCAGGTGAAGAATACAATGCGTGCAGTTCTGCGTTGTGTAACTTTCCCCATTCTCCTGTAACTTCATCCCTCTTAGCCCCAAATATTTTCCTTAGCACCTTATTCTCATACACCCTTAACTTATGTTCCTCTCTCAAAGTGAGAATCCAAGTTTCACAACCATAAAGAACAACCGGTAATATAACTGTTTTATAAATTCTAACTTTCAGATTTTTTGACAACAGACTGAATGATAAAAGCTTCTCAACCGAATAATAACAGGCTTTTCCCATATTTATTCTGTGTTTAATTTCATCCCGAGTATCATTAATATTTATTACTGTTGCTCCCAGGTATTTGAATTTTTCCACCTCTTCAAAAGGATAAATTTCCAATTTCTATATTTCCATTTCGTACAATATTCTCGTCACGAGACATAATCATTTACTTCGTCTTTTCGGAATTTACTTTCAAACCTATCTCTTTACTTGCTTTAAGTAAAATTCCCGTGTTTTCCTCCTTTGTGGATTTTCTCCTAACATATTCACGTCATCCGCATAGACAAGCAGCTGATGTAACCCGTTCAATTCCAAACCCTCTCTGTTAACCTGGACTTTCCTAATGGCATACTCTAGAGCAAAGTTAAAAAGTAAAGGTGATAGGGCATCTCCTTGCTGTAGCCCGCAGTGAATTGGAAACGCATCTGACAGAAACTGACCTATACGGACTCTGCTGTACGTTTCACTGAGACACATTTTAATTGATCGAACTAGTTTCTTGGAAATACCAAATTCAATAAGAATATCATATAAAACTTCTCTCTTAACAGAGTCATATGCTTTTTTGAAATCTATGAATAATTGATGCACTGTACCCTTACACTTCCATTTTTCTCCAATATCTGTCGAATGCAAAATATCTGATCAATAGTTGATCTATTACGCCTAAAACCGCACTGATGATCCCCGATAATTTCATCTACATATATCTTCTCAAAAGAATATTGGACAAAATTTTGTACGACGTCAACAAAAGTGATATTCCTCGAAAGTTACTACAGTTAGTCTTGTCCCCCTTCTTAAAGATAGGTACGATTATGGACTCCTTCCATTGTCCTGGTACCATTTCCTTTTACCAAATAGCAAGTACAAGGATATAAATTTCGTTAGATAATGCGCTTCCACCCTCTTGTATTAATTCTGCTAGAATTTGATCGATACCTGGAGACTTATAAATGGTTAACAATAACAAAGAAAAATGAAAAAGCCTTGCATAAAGCACGAACCCGGTACGTTACTTGGTAAGACGAGGAGGACAATTACGTTTGAAGTAGAAACGAACCAAATACCCAATTTTTATCAAGAAGAAAAAGAAGAAATGTTATTCGCTCAACATCCAAATGTTTTGTAAATCGTGTTTTTTTTATTTGAACGTAAACATAATGAGTATCCTACGTCAAGAAGCTCTTAGTACACTAAATTATTTTGTGGACGAGTGTTTTCCAAGGCGCATACGAGACATGACTTCCCTTTATTACTAATGAGACATACATACAAACATCAGTTCTGGATAATATAGGTATGAGAACACAAGGTCATCTGCGCCGTTTGTCAGTTGAAAATATGTTGTTTTACGTGGTTCGTATTTATTTGTAATTACCCCGTGATGGCATCGTGATGGACATTGTTACGCCAGCACCGACGTCACGAAGCGGTCAGGTGTCTGTCCAGCCGGCTCCATAAATTGAATGTCCACGAGGTTGCCATCCGTCGTTCCTGTGACAACTTCCGACCAATCATGTTTTATCTGTTAGACCTACATGTTTTCCACGAATGATATGAAATGATATGGAATTTATGTTCATATTCCCTCGTCCATGCAATTGTTCCGCATTTAAACGCCGCAAAGAGCTCGTTGCTCGTCCCACGCGAATTTGTACCGACATTTTGTTAAAGGTCTAGATTCAAAATGGTTGACATATCCGTCTTGAAGAATAAACAAAACACAAACATTCACGACTCCGATTGTATAAATATGATTATTATAATAATGATTTTTCTTTTACTTCAGGTCACAGTTGCTACGAGACACAATTGAGCTTTAGAAATATTCGGTAATTCCCCTAGCTATTGATTTGTAATACAATTCACTTAATATTTATACAATTTCTTTCTAGAACACACTTTTTCTGTGTAATTCCTAGACGATAACACGAAAATGTAAGAATTGTTCGAAGATTAGTACTGCAATGACTCAGCAAAGATATAGCTAGACTGGTAAAACCTGTAATATAAAAAAAAGTAAGAGATTTTATTTGAACTGTCTTTCAATTCAGTAGATATTTCTCTTTTCTCTTTCTCAAAATTGCTTAACTGTACTAGAATACTGGTATCGCCATAACATCATTAAATGTAATCTGCCTGGCCACGTGTTTCTCTCCAAAATGTTGGTATGCCCAACACAGTTGATTTGATTCAAGAAACATGAAGTATAAAGCAAATTCACACAACTCAACAAATTACATTTATGTCATCAGAAACATAATGATGATGATAGTGATGATGATTATATTATTATTAGTATTATTATTATTTTTCTTTAATTTTTTATTGACTCTGTTGACCTTTTCGCGGGATTCCTGTAACAAAGACTGAGGAACATCTTTGCAATATGACATGCATGCAATATTACTTTTTTTTTACTTCGAGGAAGAAGTTTTTTGAGGTAATTTTGGCACTGGCCTCTAATTGATTTTTAGAAAATTGGAACTCTCGAAACTTTTCATTAATTACTATAAAATCCTCTTAATTTTATTTTATTCATTTTAAGTCTTTAACTTTTCTAAATTCCTAATGCAATGATTTTCTTTTTAAGATTTTAGTGAATAATAATAATAATAATAATAATAATAATAATAATAATAATAATCATCTATACTAATAATAAATCTGTAGCCGAAATTTTTCTGGTAATTTTCGATTTTCCAAAAATAATTGGTCCTAACATATATAATTAACCACCCTGAAACCGAAAATCGCATTTTTGAAATTTTTGTTTGTATGTCTGTCTCTATGTTTGTTACCTTTTCACGCGATAATGGCTGAACCGATTTATGTGAAAATTGGAATATAAATTAAGTTCTATATGGCATTCAAAATACTTTATTTAAAATGGGGTTATAAGGGGGCCTGAATTAAATAAATCGAAATATCTCGCTTATTATTGATTTTTGTGAAAAATGTTACATAACAAAAGTTTCTTTACAAATGATTTCCGATAAGTTTTATGCTTTACAAAATTTTGATAGGACTGATATTTAATGAGATAAATGAGTTTTAAAATTAAAATAACGCCAGCTAAGACGGTGCAATGAATTAAGAACAAATTACTTCGTCTATAAGGGGCCTTGGACAACAACAATCGAAACAGGGGCCTTGGACATCAACAATCGAAAGCTATTAAACATAGCCTACAGAGAATGTTTCTGTGTTTGTATGAAGTAATATCAGAAGCTAAATTAACCGATTTGTATAATTAATTATTATTTCACCATTGGAAAGTGTAGTTTCTCTAGATGGACATAATGCTATAATGTTATTACAGTAACGACTGAGTAAATCGAGGACAGGTAAGATTAAAATAGCTTCTTATGCACAGAAAATTTGATAGGCTATTTTGTACATTCGTTTTCTGTATTTCTTAAAATAATATTTACGTACACTCATTTTAATCTCAGAGAATTAACGAACAACGAGAGTGTATTGATTTAGTATGCAGTAATAGTACGTTAGCTTAGCAATCCATTATTTTATAATTCAATGCTCAATTGAATCGTGTTAAAAAAATAAAATATAATGCAATAAATGCAATGCAAAAAAATTGGGTAATGAGCGAAGCAGATTATCTTGCGCTGTTGTAAAAGTTGTTCCCTGGATCAAACGTCCTATTTTAATTATGTAATTACTTTATATTTATTTCTAACAGGTGCAGCGGAGCGCACGGGTACGGCTAATAATAATAATAATAATAATAATAATAATAATAATAATAATAATAATAATACACTCTTATTTTTCACGAAGTGAGGACTTTTTGAGGACATGAATTGATTCGACCCTCTTTGGTTTGGCTGGTCAATAATAATAATAATAATAATAATAATAATAATAATAATAATAATAATAATACACTTAACTAAGTGAGGACTTTTTGAGGACATGAACTGATTCGACCCTCTTTGGTTTGGCTGGTCAATAATAATAATAATAATAATAATAATAATAATAATAAATAATAATAATAATAATAAATACACTTATTTTTCACTAAGTGAGGACTTTTTGAGGACATGAACTGATTCGACCCTCTTTGGTTTGGCTGGTCAATAATAATAATAATAATAATAATAATAATAATAATAATGATGTAATAATAATACACTCTTATTTTTCATAAGTGAACTTTTTGAGGACATGAACTGATTCGACCCTCTTTGGTTTGACTGGTCAATAATGATAATGAATAATAATAATAATAATAATAATAAAAACTTATTTTTAACTAAGTGAGGATTTTTTGAGGACATAAATTGATTCGACCCTCTTTGGTTTGGCTGGTCAATAATAATAATAATAATAATAATAATAATAATAATAATAATAATAATAATAATGATAATAATAATAATAATAATACATAATAATATTTAACAATAACAATAATATTGTTTTCCCTTACTCTTTTTCACGATATGTAGAGTTTTCCAAGTATATGAACTGATTCGATGGTCTTTAGTGTAACTGGCCAATAACAGTAATAATACTCGTAAATACCAAAATAATAATAATAATAATAATAATAATAGTAATAATACTTATTTTTCACGATGAGGAGTTTTCCTAAATACCAAAATAATAATAATAATAATAATAATAATAATAATAATAATAATAATAATAATAATAATAATAATAATAGCGATAACATCAATGACGTAAACCATAATGATTTTGTTTTGATGAAAACGCAGACTAAGATCATTATGTTTGACATGACTAGCTTTTATCTTCATTTGCATGTTATCTTTTTATTTTACAAGAGAAAAAACAGTTGACTGCAACAACTCTACTATACGAAGCTTAGTATCAGAAACTAATGTCTAGAATTTATTCGTCATCTGCTATAGTCCGAGGATTATCTTGATAACTCTGTCGGTCACATTCTTCTGCATTCCTCTGTGTTATAAAACCATCAATCGTTGCCGGCTTCATGTTAAACTTATAGGAATTTCCTGATTCAATCCTGTCTCATTTTTTCGTCATTTTGTTATGATTCTTAACAATCGTTCTTAAAGACAGGCCTGCTACTGTATTTATGTTAAGCCCTGGGTTTTATGAGAAAGTCTGGTCTAAACTTCAGTAAGGTTTATCGTGGTTATCTTCGCTATATCGAGATAAATTCGAAAATAATAAGAAGTAATAATGCCAATAAAATGTAATCCATAGGGAACTTAATAATAATGATATGTTTTTTTTTTAATGTTTGAAGAATCATCTTGTCTTATCTTGCATGGGGTTTGCCGGAATCTTAATTAAAAATGTGGGGTTTTGCAGGTCATAGGTAGTTTAATATGCAGATAATTCAAATTAATGTAATGGATTAATCAGATCATGGGGAAATTAATTAAAATATGATTTGTTTACATATTTAAACATTTATTTAATTTCATCTCTCATATGGCCATGGCCGAACATATTTTCAAATTAATATATGGGGTTATTCGGATCATAGGTAACTTAATATACAGATATTCAAATAAATGTATAGGCCAGTGACAATTCAATATTCATATATTCAAACTAATATGGCGTTATTCAGGTTATAGATAAGTTAATATACAGATACTAAATTAATGTATGGGGTTATTCAGGTCATAAGTAATTTAATATGCATATATTGAAGTTAATACATGAATTTATTCTAGCTACATTGAATTTAACACTAATATAATGTTTTCTTTATATGTTTAAGCATTTCTTCTCTCTCAGCTTTCATGGAACCTTCTTACAATATAGGAATTCAGAACAATATATCATATTTTCTTCCGATAACCATTTTCTTGTAGGGTAGAGTGCACATACTTGTGCCTTTTCTTCAGCAAACGGTGCGCTACTTACGTACTTACTTACTGGCTTTTAAGGAATCCGGAGGTTCATTGCCGCCCTCACATAAGCCCGCCATTGGTCCCTATCCTGAGCAAGATTAATCCAGTCTCTACCATCATATCCCACCTCCCTCAAATCCATTTTAATATTATCTTCCCATCTACGTCTCGGCCTCCCCAAAGGTCTTTTTCTCTCCGGCCTCCCAACTAACACTCTATATGCATTTCTGGATTCGTCCATACGTGCTACATGACCTGTCTATCTCAAACGTCTGAATTTAATGTTCCTAATTATGTCAGATGAAGTATACAATGCGTGCAGTTCTGCGTTGTGTAACTTTCTCCATTCTCCTGTAACTTCATCCCTCTTAGCCCCAGATATTTTCCTAAGAACCTTACTCTCAAATACCCTTAATCTCTGTTCCTCTCTCAAAGTAAGATTCCAAGTTTCACAACCATACAGAACAACTGGTAATATCTCTGTTTTATAAATTCTAACTTTCAGATTTTTTGACAGCAGACTAGATGACAAAAGCTTCTGAACCGAATAATAACACGCATTTCCCATATTTATTCTGTGTTTAATTTCCTCCCGAGTGTCATTTATATTTGTTACTGTTGCTCCAATATATTTGAATTTTTCCACCTCTTCGAAGGATAAATCTCCAATTTTCATAGTTCCATTTCGTACAATATTCTGATCACGAGACATAATCATGTACTTAGTCTTTTCGGAATTTACTTCCAACCCTATCGCTTTACTTGCTTCAAGTAGAATTTCCGCGTTTTCCCTAATCGTTTGTGGATTTTCTCCTAACATATTCACGTCATCCGCATAGACAAGAAACTGATGTAACCCGTTCAATTCCAAACCCTCTGTGTTATCCTGAACTTTCCTAATGGCATATTCTAGAGCGAAGTTAAAAAGTAAAGGTGATAGTGCATCTCCCTGTTTTAGCCCGCAGTGAATTGGAAAAACATCAGATAGAAACTGGCCTATACGGACTCTGCTGTAAGTTTTACTAAGACACATTTTAGCTACACTAACAAGAATATGAGGGCGGTCATAATTTTTTTTTCATTTCAGTAGGTTATTTTACGACGCTTTATCAACATCTGAGGTTATTTAGCGTCTGAATGAGATGAAGGTGATAATGCCGGTGAAATGACCGGTGAAATGAGTCCGGGGTCCAACACCGAAAGTTAGCCAGCATTTGCTCATACTGGGTTGAGGGAAAACCCCGGAAAAAACCTCAACCAGGTAACTTGCCCCGACCGGGAATCGAACCCGGGCCACCTGGTTTCGCGGCCAGACGCGCTGACCGTTACTCCCCAGGTGTGGACTGTCATAAATGAATTTGTCCAAAAAGTGGACATGTGGCCTTTCAATAATAATCGATTCAATTAAGATGCATGTATTTTGATTAGTAGTACATTATGCAACGAGCCTATAATGATATTAATTAAGAAGCGAGTATGGATGTTTATGAAACGAGCGTAAGCGAGTTTCATAATTTTCATACGAGCTTCTTAATTACCATTATAGGCGAGTTTCATACGACTTTTTATGCTCGACCATATTTCTAACTTGAAATTACAGTATTCAGATGTATACATTTCATTTGTATCTGACAAGTTCGGAAGTGACCTTGTTCTAGGTCGTGAGTTGTGAGATGTGCGTAGACGCGAAAGTATTGATTTTTTCCGAGGAACAATAATGTCATTGACCTTGACGTAGTCCCGTTAAACTTGACAATATTATAATATTATAACCTTGATTATTGAATTCGACATTGAAAAACGAGATGACAAATTTAATTTATTTGAATATTATTTACAATTAACGCTAATTATTATAGTAACAGAACATAACCTTCTGCGACAGTATTGGATTTCCAGCCTCCGTGACTTTTCGCTAATTCTCTTTCGATTGCATATCCGAGAATAATCGATACTTGCGGTTTTATAACGGTACAAAGCTGACTCGTTATGGCTGAACACCTGTAAGCTGAGTTGTCATTATCTGAAAACATCTGAACTTTAATGAGTAGGTGTACTTTAATGTCATGTATTAAAGGACTGCTACCAGATATATAATTACTACATTTCGGCATGGTCAAGCATAAATAAATTTATTGTTTTCTGAATTGTAACATTTCATTTGAAACTAATTTAAACTAAACATGACCTGTATAATAGCTGCTTATAAATTGTTTGCTGGAGTTGGGGCGGCAAATTTTAGCACTGCCTGGGGCAGTACTATACCTAAATCCGGCCCTTGTAATGAATAGGAATTTGTGCTTCGAAGTGAGTCACTATTAACCTGTATTCTGCACTAATTACTTACAGATCTCTTTCACAATCACAGTCTACGTCAATCGGGGTTACTTCATGAGAGTTACTGCGTTTCAAAATTGAGAGAAATTCAACGTGTTGTGCCGATAACGACACAAACACACAGAAATAGAATCTAGCGTGTGGGAGTGGGTATAAATCTTTACAATGACGCTTGTGTGAGTGCGGAATGGGGAAAACATCGCTTCCTCACTGCGTACACGCCTTCCTTAATTCCCAGAGTCATTAGTGTCCGCAGTAGACTCATCACCATCACACGCTGACGGTTACGTACTCAATATTTACGCAGTGTTTGAAATTTCGCACATTTTTATCGTAAATTCACGTCACAGAAATCTTGACCTTGCCTTGTGACTGTATTACGCCCACGTCATCATAATTTCCGCGGTAACATCTGGTGCTGGGTAAATCTTCCTCTGTGTAACTCAAGTGAAGGAAAGCCTTCTTAACAAAGAGATTACGTGTCGATCCCGGGCAGGCTCTGTAAGATTTGAGGAGTGTTTGTGGAAAATAGCGTAAGTGCCAGATCTTAAATTTTTCAGGAAATGACAAAAAAATATTCTTATGGACATATATCAAGCTATCTTTAAGGGGGACAAGACTAACTGTAGTAACTTTCGAGGAATATCACTTTTGTTGACGTCGTACAAAATCTTGTCCGATATTCTTTTGAGAAGATTAACTCCATATGTAGATGAAATTATTGGGGATCATCAGTGTGGTTTTAGGCGTAATAGATTGACTATTGATCAGATATTTCTTATTCGACAGATAATGGAGAAAAAATGGGAGTATAAGGGTACAGTGCATCAGTTATTCATAGATTTCAAAAAGGCATATGACTCGGTTAAGAGAGAGTTTTATATGATAGGCCTATTCTTATTGAATTTGGTATTCCAAAGAAACTAGTTCGATTAATTAAAATGTCTCTCAGTGAAACGTACAGCAGAGTTCGTATAAGTCAGTTTCTGTCAGATTCGTTTCCAATTCACTGTGGGCTAAAGCAAGGAGAGTCCACACCTGTGGAGTAACGGTCAGCGCGTCTGGCTGCGAAACGAGGTGGCCCGGGTTCGAATCCCGGTCGGGGCAAGTTACCTGGTACCTGGTTGAGGTTTTTTCCGGGGTTTTCCCTTAACCCAATACGAGCAAATGCTGGGTAACTTTCGGTGCCGGACCACGGACTCATTTCACCGGCATTATCACCTTCATATCATTCAGACGCTAAATAACCTAGATGTTGATACAGCGTCGTAAAATAACCCAATAAAAAAAAAACAAGGAGATGCACTATCACCTTTAGTTTTTAACTTTGCTCTAGAGTATGCCATTAGGAAAGTCCAAGATAACAGAGAGGGTTTGGAATTGAACGGGTTACATCAGCTGCTTGTCTATGCGGATGACGTGAATATGGTAGGAAAAAATCCACAAACGATTAGGTAAAACACGGGAATTTTACTGGAAGTAAGTAAAGAGATAGGTTTGGAAGTAAATCCCGAAAAGACAAAGTATATGATTATGTCTCGTGACGGGAATATTGTACGAAATGGAAATATAAAAATTGGAAATTTATCTTTTGTAGAGGTGGAGAAGTTCAAATATCTTGGAGCAACAGTACCAAATATAAATGATACTCGGGAGGAAATTAAACACAGAATAAATATGGGAAATGCCTGTTATTATTCGGTTGAGAAGCTTTTATTATTCAGTCTGCTATCAAAAAATCTGAAATTTAGAATTTATAAAACAGTTATATTACCGGTTGTTCTGTATGGTTGTGAAACTTGGACTCCCACTTTGAGAGAGGAACATAGGTTAAGGGTGTTTGAGAATAAGGTGCTTCGGAAAATATTTGGGGCTAAGAGGGATGAAGTTACAGGAGAATGGAGAAAGTTACATAACACCGAACTGCACGCATTGTATTCTTCACCTGACATAATTAGGAACATTAAATCCAGACCTTTGAGATGGGCAAGGCATGTAGCACGTATGGGCGAATCCAGAAATGCATATAGAGTGTTAGTTGGGAGGCCGGAGGGAAAAAGACCTTTAGGGTGGCCGAGACGTAGATGGGAAAATAATATTAAAATGGATTTGAGGGAGGTGGGATGTGATAATAGAGACTGGATTAATCTTGCTCTGGAAAGGGACCAATGGCGGGCTTATATGAGGGCGGCAATGAACCTCCGGGTTCCTTAAAAGCCAGTAAGTAAGTATACTGTATATATCAAGTACACATTTGGGAAAATATTTGAAATAGATGTGAATGCTTGGTACTTGTATCTTTTTCTACAGTATTAGCAAGAATACATAAAGTTTTCAATGAAAAAACTGAAATAAAACATCTGGCATTTATATCGTTTCCCACAAACACTTTTCATTTATATTGAACAGACCGGCTATAGAAACTTTTCTTTCGTCATGTTAGAAGAAGACTCGTTTTATAACGTTTCTGCGTATGTAGTTACGAGATGTTGTTCCAGCCAATAAACTTTAGCACTTCTCAGTGTCTTTCTGTGTTTATAGATGCTAAAATTTGGACTACTGCGTTAAAATTGAAGGGTTCAGAGCATAGTGGGCCAAGCGCCGTATATTAAAAGACGTAGAAAACAAGGGTTAAAATTAAATGAATACCATAATTTAATGAAACATGTAGCAAGTAATATAAAGTATGCACATTAAAACTGAATGATTCGTGAATCTTCATTAAACTATGGTAATCACTTAACTTTAACCCTTGCTTTCTCTGATTTTAATAAATGGCACTTGGCCCGCTATGGCTCTGAACCCTTCAATTGTGTTCATAGATGAATTTAATTTTTAAAACTTGTACCAGAGCTCCTCTTACTATCAAAACCGCAGAAAAATGGATGTTATAGATATAAGAACGAGCATACAGTTTTCTGTGTCCGTGGAATTGCTCTACACCACTTCTGAAAAATAGCCTAGTCTTTGGGTGTCTTACTTCCTTACAGATTATATAACCGGATTTACACCAAGAACAAAACAATTAGGCATATTACTACTCGCTCACATAAACGGCACAATAAAAATCACCCGAACATCGGAAGAAATATCTGTTTAATTCCATACCAGAGCGAGTTCTATCTGTTCTGTCGACAGTATTAAGAGGAAAACTCAGTGGCGGTTCCTCGGGGGAGGGAAGGGAGGAACGTCCTCCTCACATTTTCTTCTTTTGAAAGTAAATACCAAATAAAATATGTGCCTTGAAATTCGAGGAAGATTCGATAATTTTTAAGTTCACAGCTATAAGAAAAACTCGGTTGATCGAGTTTTAAACGACGCGCACTCATGTGCTGCTAGAAAACTGTGAGAAATATGCGAGATTGTCTGTGTGGAGGAAAGGCACTCCATTCCTCCTCTACTGCAGTTAACACACATAGACAACAGCGCACTAGCGGCCAGAGAAAGAAGCAGAGTTTTAAAGCGAGTAAATGAACGGAGAGGGAGGAGATCCTCCTCTGAATCAGCGCATGGGCGGGAAATATAGAAACCGACTGGTCGTGCAGTAAGCTCGCTACTGCTGCCACCTAACGATGTTACATTCAACCGGACTATAACACATCTAGGAGGAGACACAACAAAAACAGTTTTAACGCAACGCTACACCATGTAAACTTTTTAAAATTATAAATAAAAAATATTATTCATTGCACTTTATATAGGCTACTATTCATGGTTTGAAACTTTCGTGGATATTTGAAAATTAAAGTCGGGTTTATGTAAAACAAAGAGGAAGTAGTTCTACGTAGTTGGCCCCTGAAATTCACTTCTATTCATTTTTACTAGACAGGGCAACAGCCAACCTGTCAGTTTTGTACAAATATATTTGAAACTGAAAGTAGGTACTCCAAACTACATCATTTTTAACATAAAAAATTAATCGGCCACCGGCACCTTTGAACAATAATGATAGTATGACTTTACAAGAACTGACATTCTTCAAAAGCATGTGATACTGAACTTGTAAAATGTACATGTGGCAACACAGACCACGTGGGTGGGTGTAGTGTTCTCGCTTTCCTCAGATTATTTCCCATTCCCATTTCCGTAAAACGGTTCCGGTTACGAGTTAGTAGCTAGTCTCTTTCAACACGTGTGATGCTGTAGTGTGCTCGAAAAATGCTATGAGGTTGTGAATTTCCTTGTAATTGTTAATTTGCGCAATTATTCAACAATGAATGGAAGTGAAAACATAATATATTTTGGACAATTTACGAAACTCAGTTTACAAGAAGAGATTATTGCTATACAGAATGGAAGGCCAACCCCAACACTACCTGGTCTTACATGTATGCATGTAGGCTAATTTGTAGCAAGTTTCATTCAAGAAGGTGTCATTTCGTGCTGTTAACTTCTTTCCTCCTCTTAAGAAATATGCAGGAGCCGCCACTGGGAAAACTGGAATCTAAAAACGACCGCCACGCCAATGTTTCGCTAAGTTGCCGTGGCGACACTAGGGTGTTTAAAAGTCCCATTATACCCTTGCCGAGTTACCACACTTTCTATTCTAAACGCTCTGCTTGTACTATATAAACATAGTTCAATAGATTTCGCCATGAAAGTAGCCTTAATTGTTGTAAACGTTAGAGTCTTCAAAGATGGGTCAGAAAATCAGTTTGCTCGTGTTTATTTTCAGCGGAAGGGCAGCAGATAATGAAGGCAATTAAAAAAAAAAGACTGTTTAAACTAAATACAGAAATGAAACATAACAATATAAAAATGTTCATATCCATATCAGATAGACTTGAAAAAAGATTCGTGTGAAACGTTTTTTAACGTGTAAAAGCTTAATGAAACATTAAACTGAATTTTAATTTAATAAAAACTTATTATTCAAACACAACGTTTCTGTTCTATTAATTTCCAAACGAACCCATTTCATTGTAATGACATTATTTATTACAATTCAAAACAACTGATTGGCGATATATTGATGTGTGAATCGTTTCGACTGTCAATTATTTTGTTGTCTCTAAACTAGGCCTCGTGGAATGACGAAGATATTCTGAAGTAATTAACGGGAAGGCTCCGCCTTTTAAATTAAAATGCGGTGAGTCTGAAGACAGAAATGAAAAGAAACATCAAATTTTTATTTCAAATCCCAAACATCCTCACAATCTCAACTATGATCACAATAAGAATCACGAACAGCATAAACTTTTCACGGAATTATAGGGATGCGATGAGTTCCCTGTCACTTGTTTTTTGTACATAGTTACTTGCAATTTATAATTCATCTTATGACTTGCTGAAATTCGCTTGATCATCTGCAAATAAAGTGGTATGTAAAATACAATTATTTATTTTAATCCCTGGTGTAAAACACTCTACTATTGTTTTATCACATAATCAAGAGAGATAAGAACTGGATTTTAAATGGTTTATTTCACGACGCTTTATCAACTGCGATGATTATCTAATGTCTGAGTGAAATGAAGGTGATAATGCCAGGGAAATGAGTCCAGGATCCAACGCCGAATGTTACCCAGCATTTGCTCTTAATGGGTTGAGGGAAAACTCCGGGAAAAAACCTCAACCTGGTAAATTGTCCCAACCACGATTTAAACCCGGGGCCGCTCGTTTCACAATCAGATACGCTAACCGTTAGTCCAAAGCTGCGGACGAAAGCTGGCGTTGTAGGATATTCTTGTTTGACTCCTTGGTTCATCTCCTCTGTCCAAGTTGTCGGGGAAAATCTCGGAATATTACCCAGTCAGGTAATCAGTCCAAAAGGGAATCAAACTCACGCCCGAAAAGAGCCACTTATCAGAAAACCAGCTCTTAATCCCTAACCTACATGGATGATCCCACGTGAGTAAAAGCCGGTAAATTTTCCAACGCTTTCAGATTAAATTATACGAGAATCTTATATGTACAATGTGTGAAAGAACATCTGAACAAATGAAAAGTGAAAAAGAGAGAAATTTGAAGCGTAATTAAGTGAATTAGATATTTCATGTGATTCAATGTTGTGGGTTGGGAGTAGCATCAGGGTTACTGTAACTGTAGGAGTATTATAGATATAAATATACGGAAAGAGGTAATAAAAGAGAAAATTTAGGAGTGAAGCGAGGAGAAAGAGATAAATACCTAAATAAATAGAGGAGAGAATAGTAGAGAAATAATAAGTGTTGTAAGTGTTGTAAAATAGAGATAATGGAAATGTAAGCAAATAATTTAGGAGAAAATTCCTGGAAAAGAATGATTAAGAGTAGGTAGATTTGAGAATGGAGAATATAAGTAAATAAATACATACATAAATAAATAGATAAATAAATAAATGAATAAATAAGTAAATAAATAGATAGATAAATAAATAAATAAATAATTTAATAAATAAATATATAAATAATTTAATAAATAAATAAATAATTTAATAAATAAATAAATAATTTAATTAATAAATATATAAATAAATAATGTAATAAATAAAAAATTAATATATAAATAATTTAATAAATAAATAGATAAATAAATAAATAATTTAATAAATAATATATAAATAAATAATTTAATATATAAATAATTTAATAAATAAACAGATAAATAAATAAATAATTTAATAGATAAATAAATAAATAATTTAATATATAAATAATTTAATAAATAGATAAATAAATAAATAAATAATTTAATAAATAAATATATAAATAAATAATTTAATTAATAAATACATAATTTAATAAATAAATAATAAATAAATAAATAAATAAATAAATAAATAAATAAATAAATAAATAATATAGTATGTACAATGTTAGTTCTTTCAATTATTTATTTAATAAACGAAAAACCTTTTGCTGGTAACGTGAAGCATTGGGGAAGGTATGTCAATATGTTCCTCGTCTAGCACCACCGTGACTATTCAAATTGTCAATTTGATTAAATATTAGAATTCTGTAAATACAAAACCAGACGACAGACGAAATCTTGTAAAGAGAATTATCAGATTAGAGCTTTGGAATATAGCACAGGATTTAGCGTGGCCGCCCTCTTTGCCGCTATCTTATCCAGAAACATGGCTCCTGAGGCGCCATTCTGCAATTAAATATCGCAAAATGTTGACTTTTAGATAAACATGCGGCGGTGTGAAAACACATTAGCACGGTACATAGAGCAAGTCTGTTCTGATCCACTTATCCATCTTCGAAGTAAGCTAGAGGCAGTGTGGGTTAATGTGTAAATCCATCGCCAGAATTAAAAGCAAGTCGCTCCCACAAGGAGAGAAGACTATTTCGTCTTTTCAGATTTTAATGGTGCTATTTCGGATGTAAGTGAATTATGTAAAGAGAATTACAGAACGCCAAAATTATACAACGCTCAAAGATTCCCGAGTTATTGACAGCAAAACTGTGGTCTGTTGTTTTAATTGAGACAGGAAGATCAAAAACTCACCAAATCCAATTTTTACAAAATTGAGTTATGGGATGGATGATGCTTTTTAGTTTGTCCCGCATGGGTGGAAGGCAAGAATACACTAATATCGACATTCATCTGCATTCTGGGGGCTGTTTTAAAACTCGTGGAAGTCAGAACTCCAATTACTCCATGGAATAAGAGAGTTTTTGCATTCCAAGCTTAATTTCCCTGTAGATGGCAACACTATCGCTCAACCAGCTGAGTAAAGTGATACGGTATTCAGAATCTCACAAAAATCTATGAAATCCATGTAAGACTATGAAAGGTACAATCTGGAGTCGATTTAACTTCCAGAAACCCAATACAGATGCATCATTCCCCAGTCAACTAAAGTACAATTCAACATTGCCATTGAAAGAAGAAAGCAAAGTGACTTGCAAAATTTAATGGTTTATTTCTGAGGAAAGTAGGATGTATTATCAAACTATGTTTTTGGATAGTAATAATCTAGAACATGAGAGTGAGAGAAAAAACAGAATCTGTAACATGAATCAGACTGTGTTAACATTTTAATATTGTTTGTGGTTTTATTTTTGTATTTTGACGTGCTTTATAGTAATTTGTGATTTTCTGTCTCAAATATTTGAAATAAAAACAAAGTAGCAATGTTAATCTTAATAATAAACTTCCATGTTCTCGTATATTCCAATGTTTCATAACGGAATTATGATATACTTATCTTTTTCTTCACATGGCTCATATTTATTCATTTTTCTTAATCCATACACTGTGGAAGTCAGAAAACCACTAACTCCAGCAGTGTTTATTTCAAACTGTAGCGTAAGATAGTGTAAGAATTTAGGTTTTGAAGTGTTTAGTTGATAAAGAATGAAATTTTACACAATATTAATAGGTAAATGTATAATATTTAAAGTTAGTAAGACAGATGATACGTTTTTTCCTCTCTCCTGTAACATTTGGTTTATTGGAATTAGGGAATTTTTTATTTTCCTGTCTCAATTATTGCCACTACCAGGGGAGGTAAAAAAACTGCTTATAAGATTTGCTAATTTAAAAATTTTAAATAGCTTAAATATTACGAATACCCATTATTTACAGAATTTGCCAATTTTATAACACTGATGTTATTATAAGTGTGCAATCGTCTTTTTGGATTGCCAATTCAGAATTTTAGTCGGAGGCACTAGACATATCAGCCACTTTTATTCAGCTAGTATGTGATTAGATGTTGGCGATCTTGTTATGTTTCAATATTAACTTAAAGCCGTTCATGTGAACAGATCGGGTAGCAGAGTGAAAGTGTTGCCGATGGATTTTAGTTTGATGTTCAACCATTATATCCATATGCATATACATGTTAAACCAATGTATATTGTAGCTAAACATAAATTATAATTTAAACTATTTCGTTTATATGACGTCATTCCATTTTCGGCCAATGAAATGTAATGAAATTTTGAATTCGAACCAATCACAGTCATACATCGTGATAATTTCTTCAGCTCGATTTTATCACTATCAATTTATCGCATGGTTGTTCTTTTGTTTAGTCAGTGTCGCCAACTGTTTCCACGTAAATCGATGAGCATGAATCATTGTACTAAATAAAGTGCGAAATCCTAGTTCCACATCTTCATCTTCTAATTCCATGTCCATTGTATCTAAAGAAAATGACACTCCTTCATAACAATTATTGGTCATTTAATTAATGTATTATTCAGGTTATTTGTAATTATACTCTAAAATGTTTAAATTAAATCATTTCAGCAGATAATGAAAAAGTATTTCTGTTATAACAACAAGAGAAAAGCGTAGTACATGTAATTAACATTTTTAAACCTGTATTTCGCTTTTCTCAATTGACATTACTGAATAACATTCAATTTCTTTATTCGGCTTGCTCACAGGTGCTCGAGGGACTATACCAGCTTTTTTTCGAAGAATTTCGACGGAAATTTGTTCTGCCAACATCTTTGAGGGATGACATTGTGATAATTGTGTTAAAAAAATCCTGCCAAATCCTAATTAATCACATGGTGCCACATTGATAGCAATTGTAATGTTTCACGCCCTTTTCTTTGTTTCCCTTTTTTTAATTTAATACCTATGTTTACATATTTAGAATAATTTTTTGAGGATATACTGAATCCGTAAGGGCTACCCTCAATGGGGGGCAGTTTATTATTATTATTATTATTATTATTATTATTATCATTATTAATCTATTTCGACTTCACAATGTCTGAATAGGTTAAGTATTCATAAATATGCAATTATTATTAGTGCTAGTTTCGGCCCAAGACTTTATAATAGTCCAGGTGTATTTGTTTTAAAATCCTATAAACCTTCAAACTTACAAACTATTTTCCAAATTTGAAATATTTTAAAATTGAAGTTTTTAAAAATTTTTTATAAAAATGTATGTAGGCCTAATATTAATAAATGTATTTTTTTACCTGTTATTTCTGTCGACTATATTCATGTTTTTTATTGAATATCACTGGCTTCTGTCTGATTGTCAATTTATATTAAATGTGTTTTTGGCTCTTTTTCTTTGATTTCTTCTTCTTCTTCTTCTTCTTCTTCTTCTTTTCTGCTCTTGTGTGTTATTTATCGGTTCGAATTAAGTTAATTACTGTATTTAGCAAACTATCTTTATAAATTTTATGTTATATTATTGGCTAAGACACACCGTACACGAGCCTGGCTCTTAAGGTATGCCTAGAAACATTTTTGTTTTATAATTTTAATTTGTACTCACTAGCTAGCTATTTAGATAAATAAAATAAATTAATTAACATTTTGTAAGCGAATTTTAGGGATATATTATTTACATCTTTATTTTATTCACGAAATAATCCTAATAAATGTCACTCGAGTTTTGACATTTCCCAAATAATTCTCTTGTGACATTACTATAGATAAATCATTGCGCGTTCTACCTTTCGGAACTACTCCTACTACTACGCTAATAATAATAATAATAATAATAATAATAATAATAATAATAATAATAATATTGCTTGGTAATGGATATACCTGTAATACATATTGGGTTGTGTAACAAGAGATGTAGCTACCGGCGTAGCTCAGTCGACTGAGGTGCTTGCCTGCCGATCTAGAGTTGTGCTCGGATGTGGGTTCGTTTCCCGCTTGGGCTGATTACCTGGTTGGTTCCCCCCCCCCAGGTTTTCCCCAACCGTAAAGCGAATGTCAAGAAATCTATGGCGAATCCTCGGCCTCATCTCTCCAAATACCATCTCGCTATCATCAAACTCATCGACGCTAAATAACCTAAAGTCCCGACGCTCTAATTTCCGGCAGCCAATCACGTTTCAGGTCGGCTACATTTAAACGTGTGCGTCTTGTGATTCGGTGATGAAGATGTTAAGCATTTCCTAAGGCTCGATAAATACTTAATATATAATCGCCCACCATTTTTGCTCTTTCGTTGGCGTTCGCAGAAAGCACACGAGGACGTTATTTGCCGCTCAATTTTTTGCTGAATTACAATGCGTTTGATTTATTGTCATAGGAGCTACGACATGATAATTTTTAACGGTGTGGCAACGAAAGAACAAAAATGGCGAACGATACTACCTACCTAGATTTTATAGAGCCTTCACTTCCTAAGACGTAAGCAAAGAGGAGGAGTCACGCCGGGAATAACAGCATTGCGACTATAGTAATTGATATAGCGTCGTTAAATAACTAAGTAAAAATAAAAGAAGATAGCCTATATAGTTTCGATTTTTGCCACCACTGACAATAACATTCACGTATAATTTCAATAGTCTCTCGATCGTATACATGGAGTTGGAGATCTTCTAATGTATTATTTGTGAATTGTCACTACTGTTCTGGAATCTGCGCTTCTGACTGTTGGAGAAAGTTAGGGGCGGCATGAGCCACACTTGTGGTTTCGCTGATGACGTAAGAGTCAGAGATTTAGATTCTTCCTGGGGAATATTTACAACAAATAAAATTGTAAGGAATGCAGATAATTTTATGTTCCTAAATACACAGTTGTACTATATTGAACCAAATTGAAAGAGATAAGGGAGTGCCGATGTCTGGAACCACCTTCAGTTATCTGCAGCAAATAAAGATGAAACCTGTCCCACTTCTGTGCCATTACTTTCTTCAAGGAAGACACCTTGAAATGAACTTTCGCTTATCTAGACAGAGAAAGAGGGCAAACTATGGGGATTTTCGCGGAAAGTAATCTTAGGAATACTGAAATAATCACAAGGTAAGATAAAGCGTCAGTATCTGCAAATACTAAGCATGTGAAATTCTCCTCCTTCACACGTGAATACAAATCATGCCTGTTATCCTGTTTTGGTGTAAGTGCTGGTGTGTTTAATACAACCGTAAATAAATTTTCTCCTTCCAATCCAGTTTCGTATTTCCCCTCATGCGGCTGTCAAAGATAGGCCTATTTATTGCGACTCATGAACCAACTATTATTATTATTATTATTATTATTATTATTATTATCTTCTCGTGACCAGAGCATAATACGAAATGGAAATAAAAAATTGAAAATTTATCCTTTGAAGAGGTGGAAAAATTCAAATATCTTGGAGCAACAGTAACAAATAACACTCGGGAGAAAATCAAACGCAGAATAAAATAAATATGACAATCGATACGAACAGCTGTTAAAGGAGCTGCCATTTTTTTCTTTATATAATATAACGGTTAAACAAAGGGTTTCGTGTATACAACTGCTGCAAAGCAATTTCCAAGTATAGATTTCAAGAAGGCGTATGACTCGGTTAAGAGAGAAGTTTTATATGATATTCTTATTGAATTTGATATTCCCAAGAAACTAGTTCGATTAATTAAAATGTGTCTTAGTGAAACTTACAGTAGAGTCCGTATAGGCCAGTTTCTATCTGATGCTTTTCCAATTCACTGCGGGCTAAAGCAGGGAGATGCATTGTCACCTCTACTTTTTAACTTTGCTCTAGAATATGCCATTAGGAAAGTTCAGGATAACACAGAGGGTTTGGAATTGAACGGGTTACATCAGCTTCTTGTCTATGCGTATGTCGTGAATATGTTAGGAGAAAATCCACAAACGATTAGAGAAAACATGGAAATTCTACTTGAAGCAAGTAAAGCGATAGGGTTGGAAGTAAATCCCGAAAAGACTAAGTATATGATTATGTCTCGTGACCAGAATATTGTACGAAATGGAAATATAAAAATTGGAGATTTATCCTTCGAAGAGGTGGAAAAATTGAAATATCTTGGAGCAACAGTGACAAATATAAATGACACTCAGGAGGAAATTAAACGCAGAATAAATATGGGAAATGCGTGTTATTATTCGGTTGAGAAGCTTTTGTCATCTAGTCTGCCGTCAAAAAATCTGAAAGTAAGAATTTATAAAACAGTTATATTACCGGTTGTTCTATATGGTTGTGAAGCTTGAACTCTCACTTTGAGAGAGGAACAAATTTTAAGGGTATTTGAGAATAAGGTTCTTAGGAAAATATTTGAGGCTAAGAGGGATGAAGTTACAGGAGAATTGAGAAAGTTACACAACACAGGACTGCACGCATTGTATCCTTCACCTGACATAATTAGGGACATTAAATCCAGACGCTTGAGATGGGCAGGGCATGTAGGACGTATGGGCGAATCCAGAAATGCATATAGAGTGTTAGTTGGGAGGCCGGCGGGAAAAAGACCTTTGGGGAGGCCGAGACATAGATGGGAAGATAATATTAAAATGGATTTGAGGGAGGTGGGATATGATGGTAGAGACTGGATTAAACTTGCTCAGGATAGAGACCTATGGCGGGCTTATGTGAGGGCGGTAATGAACCTCCAGGTTCCTTAAAAGCCAATAAGTAAGTAAGTAAGTAAGTAAGTAAGTAAGTTACAGGCTGTTTGTACAGTAGTGGCAAAAAAAAAGACTCTTGTAGCTAATACAAAAGAATCCTGTGCTGTGTATTGTGTCAAACTGTGGTAATTTCAATATGGATAGTGAAGCCAGAGGTATGTACTGCTATTTAATGTAAAAATACGCAGTTATCTTTGCCGAATAAAGGTAGAAATGTAATATTGATGCCAGATGAAAATAAACCTCTCAAAATTTTTCGTCTGTAATTTTGAGGCACTGAAGGAAACAAAAGACGTTAAGAATCGAACAAATGCAATAAATTTCATGGTTACAATTAATTGCACAAGATGGATGTGTTTTGTGACTAGCAAAATTTGAATCTGTGACTCTGAAATCAGCTACAAGGGTCGGTCCGGTTTTTTTTTTTTTTTTGCCACTGCTGTACATCCATCGCTTATGCATGGTTTATTAGTAACATTTTCTTTCCCATCTTTGCATAAGACTCGTATAAGAACTACACACGGTTTATTAGTAAGACCTTAGAAGGCCGAAGAAGATGGGAGAGTCCGATAGTTACGTAACCGTATCTTTTAGAAGGAAACGTAAAGAATATTCTGGGTCTGGACGTAACCCGCCTATGATGACGATCTTGTGACAATGAGGGTGACCTCAGTTTTGACCCGCTTCTCCCGCTGCGACGTCAGCGGTTCCAGTATAGCGGGAGTTCCCTCAGATCTCTCTCACAGGTAACTGACAACCTTGTCTCGCTGTTCTGCTTCACGGAAAGGTGAAGGAGACAGCAACAGCTCTCCGTGACGTAACAGTGACGAGGCCCGTGCGGCCCACTTACACAGCTTTTGTTCAAAATGAGATAGCTCACCGTTTTGTGCATACTGGATCAAGGCAGATCAGTTGACGTGCTAGCCTGTCGTGACCTCGATGACCACGGTTCGAATCCCGGCAGCAGAAAGCGATTCTTCAGCCGTGAGCACCTGACTGATAGCCTGACGATAGACTGTAGAAGTTGATACTTGTGACGTGGATATAACGCTCGACATTTTTAATCCTTAACTTGGCAAAGCTTCATTTCTCACACTAGTTTATTAATCCTTGTCGGACCGTAAAGAAAACAACTATCGCAATGTCCATATTTTATATGTTGTACAATATTATAGTATTGTGGAATTTTAATTTTCCTACCAATTTTTTCTACTGTTCTATTAAAATTAGAACACAACTAGTGGCTTGTGCAGCAAATGCTGCAAACTAAGTTCATTAGACGTTCAAATAAACATTTTCAGATTTATTTTCAATGAAGAATACCAGACATTCTGAAAGTTATTTGCTTCCATAACAATGAAAGATACTCTCTCGAGCCAATACTGAAGAGAACCACGCATATAAGTATCTACACCACACCGCCATTAAATATATGAAAAAGACCCAACCCCTCTTGATTAATAATTATAAAAATATTTGATTTTTAATAATATTATTATCTTACGTAAGTTTTATAGCTTTCAGTAACATATACTACATATAGGCCTACTATATAGCCGCCACTCAGTAAAATATAGAAATCAAAATCTAATTTAAGTTATTCTCTACATCTACTTATACAATCCCAAAAGTTTCACTTTCATATCATCAGTATAGCATTAATATGTATAATTAATGAAAAATAGTCACAGCATGGCATTAACTATAATAATATTTCATTTCTAATGGTAATAATGTCATCAAACCACCTCAAGTTTTGTAGTTTTTAATATCGAATACACAGCTGTACCCAGAAAATTACACACCACAGAATCGAACCTGTAAATTATTTTTAGTAAGTTAGGTTTTTAATAACCAATTTAATTTGAACTCTAAATATGTCAGCATTCTTGCAGATCATGGCCTTCGTGTAATATTGTTTACTGTAGTGTGTGTTTTGTTTTATTCTGAAATGCAATTAGCTAGTTCTCAAAACTGACGACAGATGGATTTTGGAAAATAGGAAAATTATGTTGAAAAATTGACATTTCACTGAAAAACTTTGAGTTCCAAGCTTCAAAATGAGGGGTCATTTATTAAAATCCGCTTAGTCGTTTTCCCGTAATTTCCATTACCAGTTCAAATTATATATATAGATAGCCTATTAACCTGTTGTATCCTATATGATACACTGCCAATTTAAGGGTTAAAGACGGAGGATGGAAGGCTTTTAGGAGTATGTATTTCCATCTTACAAGTGTGTGAACATGTGGAAGAATCGCACATAATCGCAGAGTTTGTGGGTCAGTATTCTAAATACGATTTCAAGTACTGCAGGTCAGGCTTGCTGTGTTCCTTAGTACTACAATTAACACTTCATATGGGACTAAATGACAATGAAAGCGTCCGGGAGGAGGTTTCTGTTTAAAACAATCCTACTTTCCAGAAGCAAAAAGGACAACAACCACCTACTAGTCTGTTCCGGCCGTGATAAAAATTACAAGAAGCAGGGAACATCAATGCACTGTTAAACTGTTAGGCAACAAAGGACTTATTCTGCAATGTTGGCCATTAGAAGAAGAATAAGAAGAAATTCCAACTTTATTGTTAATTTTTTCTAGGTGTAAATGTACAAAAAGAGACAATTTATAAAATAGGTAGAACAGAAGGAAAAAAAAAATAGAAAGGGTTAAGATAAAAATATATATATATAGAGATGAAAAGAAAGCAGAAGTGTAAAAATGAGAAGAAAGGAGGAAATAAGAATATAAAGTTAAGAAGAAAAAAAGAGAGAAAGCTATGGAAGAAAAGGAGGAAGGATTGTAGGAGCAGAAATTAAAGAAGGAGGAGAAAGAAAGAAAGAAAATGTAAGAAATAAAATTACGTGAAAGAGAATTAAAGCTAAGGTGTAGAAACAGAGGACGAAAAATAAGAATACAAGAAAAAGAAAAGCAAGATGAATAAAAAAGTAAAAAGAAGATAAAGAAATGAAGATAAGAAATATAAGGAAGAAAAGGAGAGAAATGAAACAGAAGGAAGAAGGAAGAAAGGAGAAGTGAAAAAGAGAAAATGAAGAGCAGAATATAGGAATGTGTAGGAGAAAAGTAGGAGAAAATGGAGATGGATAAAGATAAAAATTAAGGTAAGAATGATATAATAAAACTAACAGTGGGAATAAAAGGAGAAAGAGAAGAAGAATACAATAAGGAGAAGTAAAGAAGAAAGAAGTGAAAAGAAAATAAAGTAAGGAAAAGAAGAAGAAAGGAAAAGAAAAAATGAGGAACAGGAAGAGAGAAATTTGGAGAAAATAACAAAAAGGAGAAAAGAATACAGGGAGAAGGAAGAAAGAAAAAATAATTGGAAGAAGAGTAGGAAGGAAAATAAAAGAATGATTAAGGTAATAACAAAAAAGGAACAGAAGTAAAGGGAGAAAGAGAAGAAGAATACAATTAGGAGACGGAAAGAAGAAATAATTGGAAGAGAAGAAGGGAAAAAAAGAGTAAGCAAAGAAGAGAAAAACGTAGAGGGGAAACAATGAGGTGGAAGAGAAGGGCAATGATAAGAAATAAAAGATAAGATAGGGATAATAACAATGGAAGTAAAGAGGAGAAAGAGAAGAAGAAAGAAAGAAAAAATTAATATTACAATGAGGAGGAAGAAAGAAGTGGAGGAAAGGAAGGAAAGTAGAAGGGAAAGGAAAGAAAATTAAAAAGAGAAGAATGTAAGAGGAAAGGGAACGAGGTGGAAGAGGAGAAAAAGTAAAAAAAGATTGGATAAAGAAAAGGAAAATAAGGTAAGAAAAATAGGAAAAGAGCAATAGGAATAAAGGAAGTAAGAAGAATAATACAATGAGAAGAAGGAAGAAAGAAAGAGGTAGAAGAGAAGAAGAAAGAAAGCAGAGAAGGATTTGAGAATAAACAGAATTAGGTGGGAGAGAATGAAGAAACAAGAGGTGAATAAAGAAGAAAATATGAAAGAGAAATAAGTAAAGGAGGAGATGATGAGGAAAAGAGAAAAAGAAATAGGTAGAGTAGGATGAACAGAAAGGAAACTGAAAGGAGGAAAAAGTATAAGGCAGAAATGATACATGTGTGTCAGAACAAAAAATAGAAGTGAAAAGCAACAGTATGAGCAATATGAGGCCGAGGTGCTTGAGCTGTGTTTGTGTTAACATTTAACCAACAAAAATAATTTACGTCATTGCCACAATTTGGTGAATGGAACAAGCTGGTCCCTCATAAACATGTTTTCCGCTCGCGTCTGGCCGGGAACAAAGAACGGTTTATTGAAAACGTTTTAAAGGTTATAACTGCTAAAATCTAAACATCGAAAGCAATAATAAGAGACGGAAAATAACTCAGATTGTAACTTATATTTCTTGAAAGCTGAGCTGTGGGCGATTGTTCCCAGTAATCGTAAGGAAAACACGAGACAGTCGTAAGAGCGCAGGGCAGGGGCCAGGTAAACAAGAAGAACTGGATTCTGAGAACCAGACGGAACCAGACACAGAACCCTTTCTTCCTCGACGTCGTATCTCGGACACGATACCGAAAAATGTGCCACATAGTAATATCTGTCAGTAATCCACGACTCTTCGTCAGTGCCAAAGAAGGCATAGCCATGGCTCGGGTGCCTGTTTCCAACCAGAATGGCCAAAGCGGTAACGATAGTGTGGAAGGCAAGGAGTCAGGTCACTTTTTTAACTATTACTCAAAAGAGGTACGTCAGTGACATCATTTAATGTGCATTCGAACTATAAGGTAAGCTTTTACTTTCTAAACTGCACTCCAAAATGTGAAATATCTCACGTAAATTTAGAAATTATACAATTTAAGTTTAACCAACCATCTGACAAAGTAAACGACCAACCAACTAATGAATTAAATAGCCAAGCAACTAATCAATTAAGCAGTCAATAAATTAACCATTAAATAGTTGACAGACTAGCCAACTAAATAGCCAATCATCTAACCAATTAAATAGTCAACAAACTAACCAATTAAATAGTCGACAGACTAACTATAGTCGTGTCGCTGTTATTCCCGGCGTGACTCCTCCTCTTTGCTTACGTCTTAGGAAGTGAAAGCTCTATAAAGTCTAGGTAGGTAGCATCTTCGCCATTTTTGTTCTTTCGTTATCGAGCTACCAGACGAGGAATCTATTTGCCACACCGTTAAACATTATCATGTCGTAGCTCCTATAATAATAAATCAAACGCACTGTAATTCAGCAAATAATTGAGCGGCAAATAACGTCTTCGTGTGCTTTCTGTGAACGCCAACGAAAGAGCCAAAATGGCGGGCGATTATATTAAGTATTTATCGAGCCTTAAGAAATGAATAACGTCTTCCTCAGCGAATCACAAGACGCACATGTTTAAATGTAGCCGACCTGCAACGCGATTGGCTGCCGGAAATTAGAGCGACGGGACTTTAATTAACTAGCCAACCAACTAATCAATCAAACAAACCAATTAAACAGTCAACTATCTAAACAATAAAAAATTAACAGATTAACCAATTACATAGTCGACATACTAACCAATTAAATAGCCAATCAACTAAGCAATTAAACAGGCAACAAGCTAACTAGTTAAATAGACCAACCATCTAAACAATTAAAAAATCAACAGATTAACCAATTAAATAGTCGACAGACTGACCGATTAAATAGCCAACCAACTATCCAATTAAAAAGCCAACAGACTAACTAATTAAATAGTCGATAGACTAACCAATTAAATAGTCAATCAACTAACCAATTAAACAGTCAACAAACTAATCAATTAAATAGCAAACCATTTAAACAATTAAATGTCAACAGAATAACCTATTAAATTGTCGACGTCTAACCAATTAAATAGTCAATCAACTAGCCAATTTAACAGCCAACCAAACAAGCAATTAAACAATAAACCAACCTGCCAATTTAACAACCAACCAATTAAACAGCCAGCTAACCAACCAACCAACCAATTAAATAGTCAGCCAACTAATTAATTAAAAAGCCAACCAACTAACCAATTAAATATTCAACAGGCTAACCAATTAATAGCCAACCAACTAACCAATTAAATATTCAACAGGCTAACCAATTAATAGCCAACCAACTAATCAATTAAAAAGTCAACAGACTAAGCATTTAAATAGTCAATCAACTAACTAATGAAACAGTAAAAAACTAACCAATTAAATAGCCAATGAAGCAACCAACTAATTAAATAGCCAATCAACTAATTAACTAAACAGTTAACCATTTAATCAATTAAATATTCAACAGACTAACCAATAATTGAAGTCAACCAACTAATCATTTAAACAGGCAACCATCTAAACAATTAAAAATCAATATATTAACAATTAAATAGTGACAGACTAACCAATTAAATAACTAACCAAATAATGAAGTAAAGAGCTAGCTGCCTAACCAACTAAATAATTAAACAACAGATTAATGAATAAATAACTAACCAAATTAAACAACGAACTAACTAAGCAATTAAACATCTAAGTAACATAGGGCCGTATTCATAGACATTCTTAGCGCGGGCTTCCGGTGGATGATCAGCGTTTTTCGTATTCATAAACCAGTGTTAGCGATAGGATAAGATTTGAATTCTGTACTAGTAACCAGTGGATAGCCGGGGCTAGTTTAGCACGCTCGTAGCGCGTGCTGCGAAATGTCTATGAATAGCACCCTTAGGGATTAAACTTCCAACCAACTAACCAATTAATCAACCAATAAACTAATAAAATAATCAACTATCTAATCAATTAAACAATCAGTAAATAACCAATGAAATAACTAACTAATCAATCATATAATCAACTAAACAACGAACTAACTAAGCAATTAAACAGCCAACCACTAAATAAAACGGACACCAATAAAATTATAGCTAATTAAACAACCAACTAATTATATAATCAACTAGTTCAATGACAAACTACTAATAAAACAACTAAGCACTAATAAAGAACAAACTAATCAAGCAACCAATCATTAATTAAACGACAGATCAACTAACTAATTAAACATCTAGCCAATGAACCAATTAAACAGTTGGATGAAATCTAATTAACAGACAAATAAATAAGTAAATAATGAAACGCGTTATACTTGAAGTAACCAACCAGTCAATTAAACAACTAGACCAAACCACCAATGACTCAACGAAGTTAATACATAATATAAACCAGTGGCGTAGCATGAAATTTTGAGTAGGGGAAGCTAACTCAAGTTGTCTTTCATGCAATATGAGAAAACGTATTACAAAAATACAGTCTTAAAATAAATAGTAGTCAATGTCAAGTCAGCAGTCGAAGATTGGTTGGAACATCGTAAGTAACACCAATAAGGCATGACCTCAAATGATACGTAGTAAAATATGATTTCAACATATCTCTTAACAAATAGACACGTATACGTATAACATTAGCTCACTCCCTGTCATACTTAGAGAAATCACAGTATTAGTATCATTACGTAAGTATGCGTCTGTCTTTTGGTTGTGTCCTTCATTGACAGCGAGGGAGTCGGTCATTTGTTTTTTAAATCACACCTTTGTTCGTAAGTCAGTCTTGATAATACAAATTGTCCTAAAAAAAATTCAAGTAAATTAGTGTCAGGAACTGTTATTTCACTCATTATTTATTATATCAGCCACAATGCACACTAACACTTCAACTGAACACAACTGACGAAAAGGGATAACTCGAAACTACTTATTTTAAATGTTAAAGCTAGCTTCTTGCGAGCCTTGCGACTAGGGTAGCTTAGGAAGGGATGGAAAATCTGCGGGGTGGATTACACAGAAGAAACCGGTCTGCTTGGAAGCTGGTGTGTGGAGGCTTCTTGTTTACTGCTGCATTACAAATCATCCTGAGCTGCCGCATCACAATATTTAATGCGTAAATATAAATTCTATTAAAATTAATAAATAATTTTCTTCATAAACTGCAGGTTTATTATGAAATTATTATTAACTGGGGAAGCTAAGCTTTTTAGCTTACATTGACGCTACGCCACTGATATAAACGGAACTAACTCACTGTAATTCTAGGAAAATGATATCAAAGGCAGGCTTTTCCGTCTTAGATATGGGGTAAATATCCGAAATTTACATTAGAATGTAGCAGCGAGAGAACCTGGAATGCCATCAAGTTTTCTTCTACAGGCAGGACTATATTTTTTACCTGGTTTTGAAAGATAACACGAACTGGCGAAACAGAGACTCGGGTAGACTCGACAACTTTATTATTAGGGCTCACGGCTCCCTATTTTGCGTCACTCCTTCAAAGACGTCAAGCTACTCGCAAGCCTGCTATCTGCGTACAGCTATCATATCCTGGGAAGCTCCAAGGTGAGTTCGCCCACACAGACGAAGTCGAGTTTTTAGTTTTATGAGTCCTCTGCTTGTTAACTTCTCAAATTTCATAGCCTCGTTTATTAACTTCCCAACGTCAGTCAGCACAAATCGTGTTCTTTTCGTCACGTTCCCCATCATGAGCAATACAGTACGTCAGTAATTTATACTGTAACAACTATCATCAGAGGAACGCGATATATGCTATTTAAATGCCAATCATGCTTTTAGATTTTAAAAATTACTCTTTACTTACTTACGAATGGCTTTTAAGGAACCCGGAGGTTCATTGCCGCCCTCACATAAGCCCACCATCGGTCCCTATCCTGAGCAAGATTAATCCGGTCTCTATCATCATATCCCACCTCCCACCTCCCTCAAATCCATTTTAATATTATCTTCCCATCTACGTCTCGGCCTCCCCAAAGGTCTTTTTCCCTCAGGCCTCCCAACTAACACTCTATATGCATTTCTGGATTCGCCCATACGTGCTACATGCCCTGCCCATGTCAAACGTCTCGATTTTATGTTCCTAATTATGTCAGGTGAAGAATACAATGCGTGCAGTTCTGTGTTGTGTAACTTTCTCCATTCTCCTGCAACTTCATCCCTCTTAGCCCCAAATATTTTCCTAAGCACCTTATTCTCAAACACCCTTAACCTATGTTCCTCTCTCAAAGTGAGAGTCCAAGTTTCACAACCATATAGAAGAACCGGTAATATAACTGTTTTATAAATTCTAACTTTCAGATTTTTCGACAGCAGACTGGATGATAAGAGCTTCTCAACCGAATAATAACACGCATTTCCCATATTTATTCTGCGTTTAATTTCCTCCCGAGTGTCATTTATATTTGTTACTGTTGCTCCAAGATATTTGAATTTTTCCACCTCTTCGAAGGATAAATCTCCAATTTTTATATTTCCATTTCGTACAATATTCTGGTCACGAGACATAATCATATACTTTGTCTTTTAGGGATTTACTTCCAAACCGATCGCTTTACATGCTTCAAGTAAAATTTCCGTGTTTTCCCTAATCGTTTGTGTATTTTCTCCTAACATATTCACGTCATCTGCATAGACAAGAAGCTGATGTAACTCTTTACTTATTAATTAATTCATAGTTTTCTGCCCAAGGGCAGGTCTTTCACTGCAAACCCAGCATTCTCCAATCTTTCCTATTTTCTGTCTTCCTCCTACAAGCAAACTTTCTGATGGGGGCAGATAAAAATGTTATTTTTTTCTTCCACCATGTTAATAATGTCAAAAGAAGTGCTTATACAAATTTTGACCACTTGACCGCAATTACGAGGCCGTCCAGAAAGTGATTTTCCCTGGGGCCGTTTATAGAAAAAAAGCACAATTCCATGGAAATATTTATTGAAATAGATACAGCAATTGTTGTGCTATTTGTCAACATATCCCCCACTGGAACTGAGACATCTGTCATATCATGGGATCAATTTTTGTGTCGTAGATGTCAGCTGCCTCCGATCGGAACCAGCGTTTGGCAGCGTGTACACTTCTATCTGTGGAAAACATGATATGAGAAATGTCTCAATTCCGATGGAAAATATATTGAAAAATAGCTCAACAATTGCTTTGTCTGTTTCAATAAATTTGTCCGATGAAATTGTGTTTTTTTTTCTGTTAACGGCCCCTGGCGAACTTATTTTTTCGGCCCTCATAATTGCGGTCGAGTGGCCAAAATTTGTATAAGCACTTCTTTTGACATTACTAACATGTTGGAAGGTAAAAATTCAACTTTTTTATTTGCCCCCATCAGAACGTTTGCTTGTCAGTCTCCGCATATGATCCATATATCTCAATGTCTTTCATCTGATATCTTCTTTTGCCCCGAACTCTTCTCCCGTTCACCATTCCTTCCACTGCATCCTTCAGCAGACAGCTCCTTCCCTACAGTCCGGATCAGCTTACTTCATACCCTCAGGATGAAACCTAACCATTTTTACCCCCATTACTACATATGCTAGTGTATTATGGTGATTTTACAGTTTGAAGGTTGAATTTTCTTTTGTGCCAATTTCGTTTCGAATTTCGATACTGAGAAATACTACAATTTGTAGTGATTTTCTAACCGTTATGTTGGCAGAAGGAACAGCAGTTGTCGGCAGTGCAAATTCTGAAAATTCAAATTGTTCTAGATTTCTGAGCCGATTACTGGAAGCTAGTGAAATTCGAACATACTAATAATTAATTAATATCAGTATTAATATTAATACATAATAGTTATTTTATGTGTTGTGTTGTGGTTATAATTCAAGATTATAGTTAGATAAGTGCAGATAAATATAACATATGGTGTGATACATACACTGGAGTGATCGATAGAAAATGCGCACTGAGATAGCAATATTGTAACTTGAATACTAAATTATTAGGAGTAAGTATTCTTAAGCATACATTTCAAAGTGTCATTCGGTTTTCGGAGTTTGTACTAATCATTTCACGTGATCAAACAAAATACATTTTAGGTTAGGTGTTGTAAATCGTAAACTGTTTAGTCAAAGCAATTAATTTTATGTGTCAGGCAAAATACATTTGAATATTAGATCATATTAATCTACTAATTTCCAACATAATGTGCGAGAGGTCTAGTTTTTCTTTCGGAAAATCGGGCATATTACAAAATCTATCTCCTCCCACAAATTTTAAGTATAATATATATTTATACGTCATCTATAAATCTCTCAAGCAGTTTTTCTTTCGGAAAATGGGGCATATTACAAAATCTATCTCATCCCAAAATATATATACGTCATCTACAAATCTCTCAAGCAGTTTTTCTTTCGGAAAATGGGGCATATTACAAAATGTATCTTCTCGCACAAATTTTAAATATAATACATGTCATCTACAAATCTCTCAAGCAGTTTTTCTTTCGGAAAATAGGGCATATTACAAAATGTATCTTCTCCCACAAATTTTAAATATAATATATGTCATCTACAAATCTCTCAAGCAGTTTTTCTTTCGGAAAATGGGGCATATTACAAAATCTATCTCCTCCCACAAATTTTAAGTATAATATATATACATCATCTACAAATCTTTCAAGCAGTTTTTCTTTTGGAAAATAGGGCATATTACAAAATCTATCTCATTCCGCAAATTTTAAATATAATAAATATATACGTCATCTACAAATCTCTCAAGCAGTTTTTCTTTCGGAAAATGGGGCATATTACAAAATGTATCTTCTCCCACAAATTTTAAATATAATATATGTCATCTACAAATCTCTCAAGCAGTTTTCTTTCGGAAAATGGGGCATATTACAAAATCTATCTCCTCCCACAAATTTTAAGTATAATATATATATATATATATATATATATATATATATATATATATATACATCATCTACAAATCTTTCAAGCAGTTTTTATTTTGGAAAATAGGGCATATTACAAAATCTATCTCATTCCGCAAATTTTAAATATAATAAATATATACGTCATCTACAAATCTCTCAAGCAGTTTTCTTTCGGAAAATGGGGCATATTACAAAATCTATCTCCTCCCACAAATTTTAAGTATAATATATATACATCATCTACAAATCTCTCAAGCAGTTTTCTTTCGGAAAATAGGGCATATTACAAAATCTATCTCATTCCACAAATTTTAAATATAATAAATATATACGTCATCTACAAATCTCTCAAGCAGTTTTCTTTCGGAAAATGGGGCATATTACAAAATCTATCTCCTCCCACAAATTTTAAGTATAATATATATACATCATCTACAAATCTCTCAAGCAGTTTTCTTTCGGAAAATGGGGCATATTACAAAATCTATCTCCTCCCACAAATTTTAAGTATAATATATATAAGTCATGTACAAATCAGTGTACAGTACCTCTGACATATTAATTTAGAAAAAGACTGAATATCCATATTTTGAAAATTTGTTCTGAGAAAAAGAAAGGAATTATTTATTTACAAGACATAATTTTTTTGGAGTTTTTATTGTTAATTGTATAGATATTTTTTATTTGGAAAAGATAATAACATATAAAATTACTGCTCCTCTGTCCGCCTCAATATCATAAGAATTTTTTAAATGAAAATCCTAAGCTTATCCGGGACTTGAACCTGGATAACCAGCGTATCAGGTTAATGGTTTATACCAAGCAGGCACCACAAGGTTAAATTACTATTAACTTACCAACAATAAACGCGAAATCTGCCCGTAGTTCGTCACAACCAGTAAAAACTGGTATATCCCAATGATATAGCAGACTTTGTGACAGTACGAGGTATTTTCACTGTTTACAGATGTTTTATTGTTTCTTTCGTAGCCGATGTAAACAGCAGAACAATGTGATGATGCGTTACCTCTTAGCAAACAGAGAGAAGAGAGGGTTGTTCACGCGCATTGCTATCTAGAGTACACACGGCAATTGCATAAGATAAACAATGATTCTTAACTTTCTGAAAATCCCTCAGTTTTACAATAGCAATTACACCGAAGCCGGGTCGTGGTTGGATGAACACAGGTCATGAGATGTGCCCTTCTATAACCCGGGTGATTGTCCTGTGTATCAAGGACGACAAACTGTCACCCCAAACTCCTTCACCACAAGGGGAATAAACACTGATTCACCCTCATCTGTTGTATTATGCTAGTGGTGGGTTTATTTCGTATTAATATTACATGTGTCATATTATTTCGGTCAAATACTTTTCCGTGACATCACTCATGGTACCATGGAAACAGGAGTGTAGGATTAACTTTGCACCTCTTGGTTTTCTACAAGGTCCGTCCCGCTCGATTCTCTATTTAATGTGCCTCGAGATACTGAATTATGTACTTTTTGGCTTTTCTCCTTCAAAATTCTCTTACGGGGATATACATCTTTAAGTTACTTTAAGTAAATAAAAAAAAAAAGTGGAATTCGATTTTTTTTTTTTCTCAGCAATGAATAAATCTGTAAACTTAAATTTTCGTATGCTCAATATACGCCATTTCTGCAATTGTGTACTACTATATTTTCAAATTTAGTTTAACTTTTACCGTTACGGACATTATAAATCAAAATGGCAGCTGCATTTTGTGCATTGAAATGCCGTTTCACTGATATTTTCCACAGATATCAGTATTTTTGTGTGATTCTTTCTTCTCTTTATTCCTGAATGTCATATGAACAATATGGCCTAGAATCATTTAAATATCTTTACTAGAAATATTTTTTAAATTTTAATTCCTGTTTTAAAATCAATTGTTTTTAATTTTATTAGGTCAAAAATATATTTGTTTTCAATAAACTATAAGCGTTAAAACAATAGTTGTAGGTAGGTTTGTTCACTAGTCTACAATACAATTCTACGCAATTCTGTACAGTATATTTCATATTGTCCTAGTGTGTTGAGTTTCTGGCTTTTTGGTTGGATGTGCAGTATTTCCATGTCTGTGTTGATGTCTCTGTAGGTGTGATTGAACACATCACACCCATAACAAAATTACAAAACATCTCCACATATGCAGAACACATCACAAATGCCAACCACACCTAGAGAGACATAAACACAGACATGGAAATACTGCACATCCAACCAAAAAGCCAGAAACTCAACACACTAGGACAATATCAAATATACAGACACACGAAAACACACCCCAACGATATTCTCAACACACAACTCAATTTCAAAACACATACACTCTTTGACTCTACACTACGAACGCACCCTCACAGGAAACAAGAGGCGCCAAGACCAACAACGACCAGTTCTGAAGATGACCAAAATAGGTCGAAACATGTTAACAAGGTACGTTAAAATTTAACGCAAGAAAGTTCTTATCACACATATTCCGAAATTATTAGTTATTTAGATTGGGAAGTTTTGAAACGAAAGCCCTATATAATAAATACTCTTCATGTTTGGGAATCAAATTGGCTGTAGCGGCTTTCTCCACAAACACAATATTAAAAATACCCTCATGAGGTTGTTTTTTTAAATCGAAGACGATGCTTAAATCAAGATATGGACAGACCAAGGAAGAAATTGGCTGATAAATTTAAATCATCATGAGATCTTTGGGCTCAGTCATCTAGGTACTCCAAGGAGCTTTTGTTCCTCGGCTAGAAAGTTCGGCAACAGAATAGCTGCACATTGCCTCGTGTTCAAGATGGAAATAACTTTCATTTTAATTGAGTCAGCGTAAACACGTTTTTATAAGCTCTGTTCTTCCGATCGCTCTTTCTTTCTCTTCAGTAGTGGACAACCGTGACTGATGGACGTCTGGCCGTTCACACATTTAGGGCTCGCTTTCTACTGTTGCTCTCATTTTCGCATAAATCCCACTTTATAACAGAGCGACTGCTTATCCTAGACTCCTAGAAACATTACCAAAATAACGTCCCAGTCTTACTCTGTTGGCGACTTCATACTAGTCAACATAGAAGTTGATAAAAAATCACGTGATTTAATTATGGATTCTGTGATACTTCAATGTTTTAGCAATAATAAAGCAGGGAAATCAAAAACCCGTAAGTCCAAAAACCATAATTTTATAGAAGACACAAAAACATCTCGTATTGTTTAATGTTCATATACAGAGCTCCCACAAAACATCCTTCCGGTTTCAAACACATGTAATTTACGTTTTATGAACATGAAAATAGCACCAATGGAAAGAGAAACTCAAAAGGTTTAGTTGTGGTAACATTGTTTTCCTAGTTGGTAACACTGTCTCATAATAGCGCATATAAACTCAGTGTTGCCAATTCAGCGGTTTTCCCGCTAAATCTAGCTTTTTTGGATAACCGTCTCGCGGGTAAAATTATATTATACCGCTTAGCGGGAATACTAGCGGTTTTTAATCTTTAAAGTTCCTGAAATGAAATTCATATTAGCATTATAAGTGGCTTTCATAATTACATTTAATTCGTTCGGTGTGTGTTTTGTGAAATAATGGATGTGTCAATGTAGCGATAATTCCATATTATTATGTTACCGTTAAAACCCGAAATCCGCCAAAACCAGTTTCAACTAGTAAAAACTAGTTTAAGCAAACAAAGATCGATAGAAAGTGAGTTTTCGTATGATCTAGAATCAGTGTCAGGTTAGGTTTGGTTTATTTAGGTTTTTGTTTGGTAAAAACCTAAACAAACCAAACCTGACCTGTCATTGATTCTAGATCTTACGAAAACTCACTTTCTATCTATCTACATTTTAAAACTAGTTTTTACTAGTTGTAACTGGTTTTGTCGAATTTTGGGTTTTAACGGTAACATATATCGTGCAATAAGAATTTAAATATGTTGTGTCTGTGATAAAAGTATTCAAAATTGCTTTATAGCGCCACATTGGCAATGATAATAATGTGCAATATTCGTTATATTGGCGGGCGGATGCTCTATCTTGACCGTGATTATTATTATTATTATTATTATTATTATTATTATTATTATTATTATTGATAAGTATACATTAAAATCTAGAGATATTTGTTAGAAAATCGCGGGTTTTCGAAAGCCCTCTAGCGGGATTATACGAACAGCTGTTGGCGACCCTGTATAAACTAATTTGTTCATTGTTGAGGCGAAATGGCTCCTATAGAGGACAGAAAAGTTTTTGTGTGCTTGATATTCATGTGAATCAGCCGGTTATTAATGCAACGGCATTACCGAACAAAGTTTGGTGCAGATCCACCCAGTGGGCCTACAATCCGTAAATGGTACACTGATTTTAAGGTAAGATTCATCGCAAGCGGTTGCGATTTCATCCGTTCCTACTACAGTTGCTGCAAGCCCTAAAACCAAGGAACAAAAGTGGTAGATATATGTAAATGATAGAGTAACGGTTGTTCTGCTTTTCATGCGAAAGAACACAACTTTCGACAAATTAATTATAAAGGTGGTATACTTCGCACGAAAACATGACGACCTTCCCTCATCCCCTTCACCAGTCAACTGCAGGCACGCGCAAGGGATAAACCCTTAGCTGAGTTGCCAATTCTTGAAGTCATTGTGATTTGCGAACATTTTTCAAACTGTGTTCCGTGAAACCGCGATTTTCAGAAAGACTATATTATCTTTGTAAATATATCTTAATTTTTAATTACTAAAACAAAATTGGTATAAAAATGAACAAACTTATTTTAAAAACACTTTATATTTATATTTTCACTAACATATTTTGCCTAAATAAACAAAAAAATGCAGACTTCTATAATAAGTGTTAAATTCTCATGTTATTGAAGTTCCAGAATTTTATACTTAATTAAGAATGTTGCGCTGGTAAAATTTTCTGAAACTGTGATCATTGAATAGTTATAGAATTTATAGTACAAAAGAGTAAAGTTAGATTTTATCAGCTTCGCCTTGGGTGATAATTTCCACGAACGCATAAAATCTGTTTACTCTAGTATGCTATACAATATTTTATTCATTACTGGTATGTAAATTTAATTTTTAAATTGTAGGGCTTTTCTTTGTACTGTGTTGTTGGCGAAGAAGTTCATATATATTCATTTTACTATTGCTAATATGTTGGTTGTCATGTAGAGAGTGATTTAAAAACATTTAATTCACTGCTGTAAGTTAGAACTTTTAAGCACTGCTGTGAATAATGTCATTATTTAGGTTGCTAAGGACGGTGTTGCTGTTGGCGATATCTCTTTCGCGTACTGTTCACATACTGTTCGGCGAAGTAAATCACGTATAAAATCGTCTATCTTACCGAATTCTGTTTTAATTTGTTTATTTTCTCTTTAGTTGGTGAACCGTAATTCTTAATTTCTATGCCCATATATCCAACTCCGCCGGTTGCGTCCGATGTTAAGTGATTAAGATTTATACTTATTAAACTGCCTGAACTTTCGATTACTTTATGGATAGAATTTCTAACGTTAGGCACAATTTTAACACTTTGTTTTCTTAGCTACGCTCCTCTGCAAATAAGATAATCTGTTTTCTTCGACGGTGTTATTTGTTCTTGTCGTGATGGTCCTGGATCTTCAGGTGTATCAGGAGGCCTGGCTGAGGATCATCGGCTCCAACACTCATTAATCATGGCCGGAATAAATTAGACATATTGAACCAACGAGCACAGAATACAGTAGAGTAGACACTAGCATCTTAATACCATGGGACGGAGTGAAGCCGGTTTTATGGACCTGACGCCATCTTGTTGCTACCAAAACATTGCAAAATAGCTATTACGTTATAGAAGATCTTATGATAATAAGAATTCCATATGTCCCTAATTTCTTGTAGGACTCACACTTTCTTGTTTGTTTCGTAATACAGAATCGCTATGCACGTATTTTTTTAGCAAAAATTACGAAACTGTCATCGATAAATGACATATATACAGGTTATTTAAATTGACAGCTCTTCAAATTGCAGTATGGTATTTAATAGATAATCTGGAAGGTTAAACAAACAATAATGATAAAAAAGGAAAATAACAGTTTGACCTTATTTTGCTACTAGTCCAATAAAAATGCTACCCTATAACAATTACTTTTATAGGTTGATCCATTTGCTTCGATTTAATAATGAAACTTCTTAACGCAAATTATCATTCTCTTCCTTTTGCCAGTATTTCGTATAGATGTCCGATTTTGTTTAGAGAAAAATAGAATGCTCTTAACCATATAATATTTGATAGGCTCTTTGTTTATAGTATATAATTAGATTATAACGGCGAACAAAAGTGAAGTTTTATTACCAAGTGGGTCAAGTCAGTTCACGACCGAGTTAATGAAGCTACTAAGTCTGCAAAGCATAAGTCTGATTTCGTGATTATAAAAATTAATTACAATAATATTAATACACTATTTCTTTTTCTTCATCAAACGAATACGTGCATTCGGTTTAAGAGAAACCTCGCTACGCCCATTTTCTATAGCACTCGACACAAACTTCCAACATGGGTTGTTAGGTTAGCTTCGCTCGTAAATGCTAAGTTTACAAAGCGTGTCTGATTTAGTGATTATACAAATTAATTACAATAATATCAATACACTAATCCTTTCTCTTAATCAAACAAATACGTGAACAATACGAATCTAACCGACTAACCTAGGCTAAATCATTCATTATCTACCGGTAATAAGTACATTTCACACATGCATATTTACCTGTGAAAAGTTATTCCAGGAATTTTTTGAAAACCTGTTTGTGCAGCCATACGCAGTACATGTAGGCATATTGAAATTACTTCATTTATTAATTAAGACAACGATGCAACATCACAATCAACTGCCCATGTGCTAACCGGGAGCCCAATGTTTTGGTAGCATCATAATGGCGACGGTCTACAAACGCGGCGTCACCTCCAAGCTATTCATGTCTACTCTATGCATTCTGTGCTCATTGTATTGAACCGCATAACGGTATAAAACAACACGTCGACAAAGACACTGAGAATGGGTGAAACCCAACAGGTAGAGGCAATGACTGCTAGATTTGGCAATGCTGGGATCTATTGTATTTCTGCCACGCGGCTAGGGGTTGAGTAGAGGATGGGGGTTTATGAGGGATTACCAATTCCAAGAACAGAGGCCGTCATGTTTCCGAGCCAAGTATATTAATAAGTTTTTAGTCATACATGGAAAACGATACTGTCTCTCAAAATAATTTTTTATCCATTTAATCTAACCATCTATTCACGCTATACTTAGCACAAATGTGATAAAAAATTTATTCTGAGCCTTAAAAATATTTATTTTGGTCTACAGACCACTCTTCTTCTAATTGAAGATAAATATTGTAAACTGTATCAAATTTAAACCTTGTAAATAAAAACATGTTTGTTATATTTGCTCACTAGCCGTACCAATGCACTTCGTTGCACTGCTACAAACAAATATTATTTTTACTCAGAACGGCTTAGTAACTTATGGTACGAAAGGGATTAAGCATTTTTAAAAATAACTTATAGTCAACTTCCATTAGAACATAAAGTTTTAAGAAAATATATTTACGAAAAAACGTGTTTGGAAAGATTTTATTTTATTTCTCGGTTGGTTTATTTATTTGATGCTTTAAAACATGTTTTCTTTCTCCCTAAAACTTCAGCAATACCTTACTGTTCTTATTTATTATCTTACTTTAATTCTTGTCATGTTACACGTTTTTCACAGACTGTAGCTTTATGATTTTATGATATGATTTATGAAGCTTATTTGTCAGTCAACTTTACAATTCACAGTTATGGTGGACCTTCACATTTCTGTTTTTCGATCCACCATCCCTTTAATACATATAACTCTTTTCTATTAGTGTATTCTTTGCCGAGAATTTCTTGATTACTTTCTAATATTCTGTTAAGACTGAATTGCTATATGTCCTTCCCTCTCTATCCTCTTCTATTCTCTCCCTCCTATCTAGGCTGTCTCCCTTCCATTTCTCGCTTACCTATTAAACATTGCATATTCCTTCCTTAATAATTTGCGTTATTTATTTATTTTCTTCTCTACTCTCAAATCTACCTACTCTTAATCATTATTTTCCAGATATTTTCTCCTACATTAATTGTTGGTTTTTCCCTTTTCTCTATTTTACAACACGTACATCACTTATTTTTTCCTATACTCTGTTTATTTACGTATTGATCTCTTACTCTATGGTTCACTCCTAAATTTCCTATTTTATTGCCTCTTTCTATATATTTATTTCTATAATACTCCTGTCCACACCTGTGGAGTAACGGTCAGCGCGTCAGGCCGCGAAACCAGGTGGCCCGGGTTCGAATCCCGGTCGGGGCAAGTTACCTGGTTGAGGTTTCTTCCGGGGTTTTCCCTCAACCCAATACTGGCAAATGCTAGGTAACTTTCGGTGCTGGACCCCGGACTCATTTCACCGGCATTATCACCTTCATATCATTCAGACGCTAAATAACCTAGATGTTGATACAGCGGTAGTAAAATAACCCAATAAAATAAAAAATATAATACTCCTACGGTTGTAGTACCCCTGATACTACTCCCAACCCATAACATTGAAAAACATGAAATATCTAATTCACTTAATTATACTTCCAATCTCTCTCTCTCTCCCTCTCTCTCTCACTTCACATTTGTTCAGATGTTTTTTCAACAGTAATCTCACTAGATGTTTTGATTTATCTAGAGAAAATCAAAACTCGAGTGGGATTTAATTGACTATTACACGATTAGAAGAAAGTATATAAAGATTAGAAGTAACGAAGTACTCCAATACAATAAAATATTAATTGACTTACGAAAATACAACTGTCTTCAAATGTATTATTGTACCATCTCAACATTACAAATATTACGCTAGATGCATGCTAGATGGCAGTAGTGAGCAATGCCTTCTCGTCGAGAAGTTCTCGATCTATTATACACGATGGCAATGTTACTAGTCAAGAAGGCTTTGTTGGTTCAGTTTAATTTTTATTAAAATGCAACATTCCACTTCAATTATCCGAATCCCAGTAATCAACGTCACTTGACAGATGATTTTCAATAAATCTTAATATTAAACAATCTCTGATACGTGACTATCCATAATATCATATAGCAGAAGCTATAACATAACCTAAATAATATACACAAGTGTTAGAAAAGTTTTAATTAACGACGATGACATAAAAAATGAACATGAATAATTTTAAAAGGAATAATTATTGAATGTACAATTTTCAAATTTGAATGTGGTTGGTGGTTCAATTGATGTTATATTGGACGTGTGCGTAATAGAAGTGGAACTCGTTGATTTAGGCCTACATGGTGTATTCAACTTATTCAGGATTTCCGAATGGTGCTCTTCATTTATTTGTAAATCGGATTTCAGAAGACGTATAGGTATGATCAGCGATTTTGATTAATTCTTGTTCTTGAATGGCAATGCGAGTCATATTTGAAACTGCTGTGCATCGACTGGAGTGGTTTGTAATTTTATATATGTATATATATATATTTTTTTTTTGACGTCGACCAGCGCAGTTTCAAATGTTGGCAAACAAAGAAACAAATGCTAGGGACGCGATAAAATTGTGCGATAAGCAGCCATGATTGGTTGAAATACGTCCTTTCGTACCGTTTTATTGGTCAAAAGTAGTATGACGTAGTAAAAGTGTAATAGTCACTTTAATTTTCTTTTATTGCTTTATGATTTGTTATACTGTATTATGTTGTACAACATATTATTTATCTGTTCTTTTATAGCCCCTGAATATGAGTTGAACTTGTTCGGAAATACTCAATAAATTTAAAAAAAGAGTGTTAAATAAATATCTTCCGCTTGTTATACAAGACCACCTTAAATAATCGCATAGTCATTTGTTTTCATTTTATTATATCAGCCTGATAGAGGTGGAAAGAACATAAAACGCATTGTTATTTTAAAGATCATATGTCTCAATAAATATCGGTCCTATAAAAATGTTTCTCAGAATAAAACTTGTCCGAAACATTTTTAAAGCAACTTTTGTCATGCAACATTATCCTAAAAATCTATAATAAGCGAGATATTTCTATTTATTTACTTCAGTACCTCTTATAACCCCCGTTTTGAAGAAAGCATTTTGAGTGCCATATAGCCTAAAATCTAAGTGGGACCTAACTTATTTCACATACTAATTTTAGTAGAACTCGGTTCAGCCATTACCGCGTAAAAATGTAACAAACATGCAGAAGTCGACCTGGTTGGCGAGTTGGTATAGCGCTGGCCTTCTATGCCCAAGGTTGCGGGTTCGATCCCAGGCCAGGTCGATGGCATTTAAGTGTGCTTAAATGCGACAGGCTCATGTCATTAGATTTACTGGCATGTAAAAGAACTCCTGCGGGACAAAATTCCGGCACATCCGGCGACGCTGATATAACCTCTGCAGTTGCGAGCGTCGTTAAATAAAACATAACAATTTTAACAACATGCAGAAATACAAACAAAAATTTCAAAAGTGCGGTTTTCGGTCTCAGGACAATTCATTATACATGTTAACACCAATTATTTTTGTAAAAACTAAAATTAACAGAAAAATTCAGGTTACAATTTTATTATTAGTATAGATATCAAATTTTACTCTTATTAAAACACGTTTGTCATATTTGAGCCGTTCAGAGCAGAAGTGGCGTAAGTCAAAAATGAGTAATGAAGGTTAAAGTAAACATTCTGTAATATACAGCGCAAAGTAGCAATTAATATTCAATTTATTTAAACTGTTAGTAGTCAGTGAATAGCATGAAGGACATATTAATTGCTACTTTGCGCTGTATTTTACAGAATTTTTACTTTAAACATCATTACCCAATTTTGACTTACACCACTTCTGCTCTGAACGGCTCATTTGTCCAATTTTAAATATATTTCTTTTTCAATTTTAGTAATCTAAGGCAATCTCATTAAGCCAAAAACATTACTGATGATAAGGCAGCACTAGTCTTCAAACATGTTTAACTGAAAACCAACTACACCCATTTTACGTGTTCAAACAACTGTACTTAACCCATTTATATAATTTCAATGATATGTTAGAATTTAAATACATATAAAACGTTATCTTAGGAAATCAGAGAAATATAATTGTATCTGCATAGAACGACGAAATAAAATAACTTAACAGATTTCCAAATCATTGAATTTTCAAACAGGTACATCGAAGTAAAATATTTGTATTCGCATGTAGGCATTAGAGAAAACCACTTAACAGATTCAGAAGTTGTCCGTGTCAAAATTCAACATGGGTTACAAATGGCCCACGATCTTTGCTTGAAGCCCTTTTAACAGGAACAGGGTTTTTTTACTTTCCATAAATCTATGACATGGAACCTACAGATTTACTTCTCTCCTAGAGGTACATATTATGATTAGAATTTTATTGTTCTTTATGCTCGACCATGTCGAAATGTAGTAATTATACACCTGGTAGCAGTCCTTTAATGCATGTCATTAAAGTACACCTACTCATTAAAGTACAGGTGTTCAGCCAATGACAAGTCAGCTTTGTACCGTTATAAAACCGCAAGTATCGATTATTCTCGGATATGCAATCGAAAGAGAATTAGCGAAAAGTCACGGAGGCTGGAAATCCAATACTGTCGCAGAAGGTTATGTTCTGTTACTATAATAATTAGCGTTAATTGTAAATAATATTAAAATAAATTCAATTTGTCATCTCGTTTTTCAATGTCGAATTCAATAATCAAGGATATATCAAGTTTAACAGGATTACAGCAAGGTCAATGACATTATTGTTCCTCGGAAAAAATCAATACTTTCGCGTCTGCGCACATCTCACAATTCACGACCTAGAACAAGGTCACTTCCGATCTTGTCAGATAAAAATAAAATGTATACATCTGAATAATTTCAAGTTAGAAATATGGTCGAGCATAAAAAAAGTCGTATGAAACTCGCCTATAATGGTAATTAAGAAGCTCATATGAAAATTATGAAACTCGCTTGCGCTCGTTTCTTAAATATCCATACTCGATTCTTAATTACTATCATTATAGGCTCGTTGCATAATGTACTATTAAAATTCATTGCCCTACGCCTATGAAACCGTAAAATTGGATCCACGGTTACCATGGTAACCAACTGACTATCGAAAACGTTGTAATATAGCTGGGAATAGAGAATTCAATATCAAACTGTACTAGGGAATACATTTTCCTCGAACGTTGATCGACCGTTGCATGAGAATGTAGTTTTGAACTGTCACGGCAAAGACATAGGGTCTACTGAACGTTGCAAGTTTCTCTTCCCCTTCTCGCTGACTTCTCCTAAGACGCATCTGCTGATCCCAGCGTCGTGGGAACGTTGGGGTGCAGCCCCCTAGACCGTTACGCCACCCCTTATTCTTAAATTAATCACAGGACGAAACTGTGAGTCAATATATACAGGTCCAACCGTAACTGAACCACGCTGCGATATCGTAGCCTTTATCGTTGTCCGTTTACCTTCAAGAAATGGGTCGCTTGATGCGTTCTGCCCTCAATCCCATGAAGGTCATACTCATAGGCCAAGATAGTGATTCAAAAGTTGAGGGACTCCCTCTTCATGTGGTCAGCGTGAAGTTAGACTGCTCCTTAAGAAGACAATACAAGTTCGATCAGGTATTCTTTACATTTATGGTAGTTTTCGTAACATCTATAATTTATTGGTCAAAGGTAGACGTAAAATTGACTGCTTTCTACTACATTAATTAAAATAGAGACCGGGCAGTGCGAACTAAGGACAGAATGACTTTTCTAGGTTAAGAGGAGAAGAAATTTTGCTTTCCTAATTGATGCATAGTATTCATTTTTTATATTTAGAAATATCATTGCTTCAACAACTTAAATTCAAGATCAGTTTTCGAAATTAAAAAAATAGAGGCCCAAATTTTGAAAAAAAAAAAAACAGAAAACATCAATTCACTAAAATGGATATAGCTCAGCCATTTTTAAAGATAAATTCAAAATTTCTATATCATTTTACTCCTAAAAGCACGTTCTTTAAATTGTCTTGAGCAAAATTTTGGTATTCGTTTTCAAAATTATAAGATAAATAATTACATCTTAAGAATGAATTTTAAAGGGTATACACTTTTTTGAATAGTTTATTTTACGACACGATCGTTATCTAGCGTCTTAATGAAATGAAGATGTAAATATCAGCGAAATGAGTCCAGAATCAATCGCCGAAAGTTACTAGCATATCGTCGTTGTTCCTGCAATAACTCCTATGTGCAAAATATACTATTATTTTAGTAGGAGGAAAAAACACATTTATTATTCTATGGCACACGTACATAAGGGACTGTAAATTCTTACATTTTCGAAAGAAATATAATATAATATAATATAATATAATATAATATAATATAATATAATATAATATAATATAATATAATATAATATAATATAATATAATATAATATAATATAATATAATATAATATAATATAATATAATTAATAATGTTATTATTCGGTTGCGAAGCTTTTATCATCCAATCTGTTGTCAAAAAATATGAAAGAATTTATAAAACAGTTATATTACCGGTTGTTCTGTATGGTTGTGAAACTTTGAGAGAGGAGTATAGGTTAAGGGTGTTTGAGAATAAGGTACTTAGGAAAATATTTGGGGCTAAGCGGGATAAAGTTACAGGAGAATGGAGAAAGTTACACAACACAGAACTGCACGCATTGTATTCTTCACCTGACATAATTAGGAACATTAAATCCAGGCGTTTGAGATGGGCAGGGCATGTAGCACGTATGGGCGAATCCAGAAATGCATATAGCGTGTTAGTTGGGAGGCCAGAGGGAAAAAGACCTTTGGGGAGGCCAAGATGTAGATGGGAGGATAATATTAAAATGGATTTGAGGGAGGTGGGATATGATGGTAGAGACTGGATTAATCTTGCTCAGGATAGGGACCAATGGCGGGCTTATGTGAGGGCGGCAATGAACCCCCGGGTTCCTTAAAAGCCAGTAAGTAAGTAAGTAAGTAAGTAAGTAAGTAAGTAAGTAAGAAAGTAAGTACTTTTTTTGATTAGTTTATTTTACGACGCGATGGTTATCAAGCGTCTTAATGAAATGAAAGTGATAATATCAGCGAAATGAGTCCAGAATCAAGCGCCGAAATTTACTAGCATTTCTTCTTATTGTATTGTATACATAGGAGATGTGTGAAAATTTTGACAACTGTGGTTTTAACCATTTCTGAAAACATGGGATGTAGCTATGTTTATACAAGTAACGAAGAAAAAACGGAATATAATATTTATCTGGCTTTTAGAGGAATGTGTGACCTATTTGAATTATAGTTAGAACTTAAAATACTCGTAGAATATCAGGTAAATTTATAGGCCTAAATTTAAATCTACGGAACACTCTGGTTAAAAACCGAAAATGCGATCTTCGGTCATGTACATATTACCCAATAATCGTAATCCTTACAGTTCCTCTTAAGAATTTCGAAACTGCATCCCCAGTAATTAATTTCTTAAAGTGATGTTGACGACATCATCTTTGTGACGAATCTCCTTTAAATCATTTAAAAATTACTTTTATTTCTGTAGAGGTCTCTCAGATTTTGAAAAAAAAAAAGTAGGGTGGTTATGATCAAAAAGACAGGATAATATTTTCGAGAAAGTGATCATGATCTAGGTATTTAAAAATCATTCAACATGACCAGAAAAAGTCATGGTGGACGTTGTCAGGTTTCAACCCACGTTCTAAAGACACACGACGATCACCTTATGTAAAATGATTGCGTTTGTTTTCCACTGTGAAATACAAAGAGCCACGACAATTTCCATCTCTTTATGCACGCTTACAAAATCATTTGCATGCGGAAAGGATTTCGCGGTCTTGTCGAAGACGTCAGTCGGCCGGAACCCGAGTTACCTAACCAGCTTCACAAATCATCCTCTACGTGACAGATGGTGGATACCGCAGCCATCACGGTTTGGCTTTCACAACGCGTCGTGAATAAGATAATTCGTACGACATTGCGGCCTACCGTACACGACACGGTTATGGCAGCCAAACACGTCTCCGAACTTTGCACCGAAGTAAGGCGTCCGGATGAAAATCACCCAAAGTACCCAAAATATGATATAGAGTTCCTATAGACTTCAATTTGTTTCGTCCATAACTGGATGTTTTTCCGTGTTGAAGGTTCACATCCATATTGCGTTCTAAAATGAAGCTAATGGCCATGTGCATTAACGTCGGTTAGTGTAACCATCGGTTAAAATTGTCACCTAACCCCTGATTAAGCATTTTTACGGTGGATCAACCTCAGTTACGATTTAAATAGGAGGTTAACTACAGTAATCTCTAACCGGCCATATTCGAGCAGTTAAAGGAGATAACCAGCGATTAGTAGAGCAAGTAAAGAAAAATGGCGGCCAGAGCCACAGGTGATTATTTCGAAGACGATTATTATTGTGCAGTACTTGAATTACTTGGATAGAGCGTGAGTATGAAGGTTCTTTAGTGGAAAGAGAGAATTCTTACGAGGAATTAGGTGACAGAAAATTTTAGGAGGGATTTCGTTTATCAAAATCTACAAATGGATCACTTGAAATAACACAAAAACAGTCATATTTCTCCTATGGATCGGCTGCTTATATTACGATTCTATGTAACTGATATTTTCTGTATTTTAAGAGGGAATACTCGAATATATCTTTCTCTATGAACAAAGAGAGGTTATGGATGGATCTTAGGATAATGCACAGTTCCCTGGTGTAAATGGGGTCCAAGATCGTACACACATTCCTACTAATCTTCTGCATCCTTTTCCTTTATGGATATTCCATCTTTTTTATATAATATATTTAAATCTAGTAATTAAGTCCATGGATACTTCAACCTCTGATTGGGATATTTGCATTCAATTTTCCATTTTGTACGATTTTAACCTAACAGTAGTGAAAAAGAAACAAATGCAACTCGCAAATATAACAGCGCCCAAAGGCAAACAAATGCAACGCGAAAATGTAGGACACGTTCATTTCGATGTAGAACGTAGTGAGTGCAATCGTTTTTAGACGTTTACTATTATCTTTGCAGCGGTATGGATGCTTTCCTTTAGTCATTTTGTAGAAACAATGTACAATCACAGACTTTACTCTGGTTAAATGAGGTGTCAGCTAGTCATGTTTTAGTAGTTGGTGATTATGAATGGTGCACAGAAATTACATTTTAACCACGGTTACTGTTTAACCGTCGTTTCGTAATCTATGATTACTGTGTTTTTAACCGATGTTGATGCACTTCGCCATAATAACCGTAACGAAGTCAGTAAATATTTCTGTCTTTGAAGTTCATACTTCGAATTTCTACCTACATTTCCCATGACCATTAACAGCTAGAAGGAATATCAATAAACTCTACTAACGCATGCTATGTGGCAGAATATGTTTCATTCTGAAAACGCACAGCGAACTAGAGAGGTCTACTTGTGAGCTCTGTAAAAATCACCAGATGACGTATGCAATCGGGCGGAGTAGATCTATGGATAAAACTTCGAGAGGTTCTCTTTACGATAGCACAAACCGGAAAGGTGTGTAACAATATTACTTTCTGATATAATATATAGTATACAGGGTGATTCACGAGGATTTACCGTCACTTGCGGAGCTTATTTCCGAAGTCATTCTGAGTAAAAGATGTCATATACCTATACATGTATCCTAATCTTAATATTTTCGAAGTTACACTAATTTTAAGTTGTTTGTAAAATACCTTTCTTCTTTAGTTTTAAGAGTAAAAGAATGTTACAAATACAGTCTTACTAATAAACCGTGTATAGTTTTTATACTAGACTTATGCAGAGTTGAGACAGAAAACTTTACTAATAAACCATGCAGAAGCGATGGACGTATAAACAGCCTGTAACTATACAATGGGAATTGCTTTGCGGTAGTTATATAGACGAAACCCCTTGTTTAAGCGTTGTATATAGAGAAAAAATGGCCGCCCCTCTAAGAGCTGTTCGTATCGACTGTCATTTTATGATGATGGTTGCCTAGTAACCAAAGAAAAACAAACCAAAGAGCACAAAATAATTAGAATAATATTACTGTAGCTTGTACTCTTTGACCAAAATATAGTGTAGTAATCGATTAGAGCCAGTTGTACTATCGATACTTAACATGCCACACTAGAGCGCTCTACTGGATGCAATACAGAATCTCAGATATTCTATTATCTTTCGTAACGAAGGAAACGACGAAACTATGACGTAGCTGTGTAACAGTTGTACTGTTATACACGACGTATATAGTGATTATTAGTAAGGAATTTACACACAACGTATAAATGAGCTACTCATTGTATAAGTATAAGACAGTTAAACGTCTGTATATAGAGTTTTTATTAGTAAGACCTATAGAGTATAAAGTATTCATAAGTATCATTTGATTGGCTATTATTCTGAAGATAAAAATGTGTTGTTTGTAAAATATTATCTATAATAGACTATGATCTTTTTACTTAAAATAAAAATGGCTTATCTTATATTAATATGCTATATTCAACATAAGGTTAAAATTCTAATTCAATTCTCAAGTAATTAATATTATCAATATTACTTAACTTATATTTTTGTGCACTAAATTTCATGCCATTTCTTCCTTGCCGAAACCTAAACGACGACCGATTTGTTTTCCACCATCTCTTGATATCTGAGCAAGTTCTTTGATGTAGAAATACACTTTTAACTGCGGTTATTTTCCTTTCAGTGGATATTTGACTTCATCAAACGAAATATTATTGTATCTGAATACGGATCCGGCACTTTAATTTATATTATCTAGCTTCTGATTTGAAGTCAAGACCAAATGAAACTGGAGTGACAATGTTGAATACCGCCCAAGAGTCGAGCTACAAATATTAAACGTGATGGGCCATGAACCAATGTAACTTTGTGATGACGCTGAATGGCGACACCTCGCCTTGCTACGGGCTTGAGAGTTCAGAAGTTACGTATAAAAATAGTTGTACAACTCGGCCTCTCTCAGTAATATCTCGGCATCGAGAGCAGTTACAGATCTGTTCGACCACTCATTTCATTCACGATTGGGAAATCTGCAATATTTAAATGATAAAAGACGTGTACAATACATAATGAAATTTTTATTGTGAACAGAGATTAATTTCGAAATGTCTCTTCATATGAAGAGAAAGTATGTTGCATGTCCTTCTTATTGTCTATTAAAAGCAATTTCTCAACTACACAATGCATTTTGTTCAGAAGTAACATATTCGACTGAATAAAGCAATCAACTTTGCTACAATGTTGTACGCAAGAACAAACACGATTTTAGAATTCTTCCGCTTCCGAAACATTCAAGAAGGAAACTTCCACAACTTTTAAAACATTTGAAGAACTAACAGCAGAGTAATTAGCTATTTAAACCAAGGTTGTAACTTCACCTTAAGACAATAACACAGGCAGGCTTACTTCCAAATTGAAGGTTAGTGAAATGTAAGCGTGACTAATAACTCTGCCCACGCAACATGTCAGTCAGTTAGTTACAGCTCCGTTCAAGTTGGAGACATGTCGTGTAAACTCTTCGAATATAGATAAGCTTGAGAGATGCAGATAGGAAAGTCCCATCTCTTACTGGAGAAGGATACAGCCACTTCAGAATTTATCTTTCCCATCAGCTAGGACAATAAAGAGTGTCCTATCGCTGTCTAAGTTAGTTCTAACACTTCAGCATGTTTTCACTATTTTTCCAAAAAAAACATCTTTAATATGGCCTGCTTTGACAGATGGTGTTATGATGATTTTGATCAGTAGGTTGGATGATCGTCCACCTCTGCTTCGGAATGTGAACGTGAGACCAGCTTGTCGGTCTGGGCCCTTAAAGGACTCTAGTGCCACGGATTATTATTATTATTATTATTATTATTATTAGTAGTAGTAGTAGTAGTAGTAGTAGTAGTACTGTCATCCTCTGAGGAGTTTAATGCTGAGAGGAATGCGGTTCCGACTAGTCTAGCGCGGTACTGGAGTGGGAGGGAACAGTGACAGCGGCAGTCTGGAAGGAAGTACAATCATACTGAAAACATTCGCCCAATTCACGAGAGCAGTATGCCTATTAGTTTCCTAACGTATTTTTGGCGAGATAGAGATGCAACCATTCGTACTTACGTGTCCAGAGAAGGAAAGTATTGTAGAAAATTTTATTTATTTATTTATTTATTTATTTATTTATTTATTTATTTATTTATTATGGTGAAGTTAAGGCTATCACACCACCACAAATACAAATACAATAAAATAAATAAAAAGAAAAATCATAATACAACTACAATAATATAAATGAAAAGAATCATACTATAAAATTTAGTGATTAGTAGAACTGAATTAAATTTGTAAAGTAATCAATTTAAATATACTGTACCGCTGAACTCACTTGAGAAGTAAAACTACTTGATTTGTATTTTAAGATATTACCAACAAATGATTTTTGCATGACATTATAGGAATCTGTTTTTCACGATACCAATCATACATATTCTAAAATTCCAATAGAATATAAGCAAAAACTTTTCCACAGCATATTTCCTTAAAAATGACTTGTAACGGTGAAATATTTAATATGAGTAATTCATATAATATTAACATAGCTAACATCAGGGAGATGTTTGAGCAAAAATTGCAACAATATATTTAATATTTTAATAACAAAACCATATAAACGATATGTATATGAAATATTTATACACTGCTACAAACTGAAGACTGCATATTTTTGGACGATTAATACTTCCCACTCCGCTCGGCTCGGCTTAGCTGTAGCAACAGAAGAATCTACCTGCAACGCCCCGCACCGATAGCAAGAATACCTCAGGTCCAGCGCTAAACTCGTCGGAGGAAGACAGTAGCAGCAGTAGTAGTAGTAGTAGTAGTAGTAGTAGTAGTAGTAGTAGTAGTAGTAGTAGCAAATAGATGATTGTGAAGTTGACGTTCCCCAAACAAAAACATTTGAATTTTTGGTGAAACTGGTGGTCAAAATTACTTCAGTTTTAGAGTAATGTTTCGCAAACCAGCTGAAGTCTAGCTTTGTTGTCTGATGATTTCTTAGCGATATGAACCGAGGTTCAGTATTAATCGTAAAGCTTGATTTATAACAGACAGATAAAAGGTTCATAACACAGCTACAAGGCTATATTCCGAGAAAATGTTTTAAGAAAAAATCTAACAAGATATCAGATTAGTTTGAATCTTGGTACATATCTGCAGATATAAGATTTTGCAATAGACTGATCCATTAATGTCGCGTAATCACCTAGCCGTTGAGATTATGTCCAACAATGCAGACGATCTATCAGAAGACACTTGTCGCTGTCAGCATGGACTGCACTTCAAGCCTCAGATATCGCCAGGAAAGCGTGATTTACAAATTGTGGAGTGAAGATTGTGACAAACAACACTTATTATTGTTATTATTATTGAAATAATAACAATAATAATATATTGTTTTGATTGAACATTGTTTATTGTGTTGTTATTAGAATAATCATTTTTCGGCACTCGATATGCCTGATGTACCAAGAATTCAAAGACTAAAGGACCAAAATTTAGAAAGAGAAAGTTATAAACGTAACAAAATTGTTTTTCTTGTTCAGGAAATCATTCAAATATGAAGTTTTTAATTTAATGAAACATTTATAAAGCATTTATTTGTACGAGGCGCGTCCATAAAGTAACTTTCCCACTCGCCCCACAGCTAGCAAACCATATGAAGAGTCCACTGCAAGAATGATGGATATCTCTTTCTTGTCGAAAATGAACCATGACTGTCAATGCATAGCTTAAGACATACTGAATGTACATACAGAGTTATATGGCATTAACACTGATAGTCATTGTCCAGTAATGATCGGAAAATCACAGTTAATCTTTGAGCGCTAAGCATTTCAAACTTTCAATTGCTTCTCCTGCAAAATGTATTCCAAATGACATCCATCATTCTTGCAGTGGGCTCTTCATATGTTGCGCGAAACGACTTCGTGTACGTGATAGAGTAATGTCCTGGCATGGCGCATGCGCTAGCGGAACTTCCCGAGTGCTCTTAGTAGCTGCATTGCATTGGTTGAAGATGGACGCTCCTATTCCAGCTCCCGCCGCGTGAAGTGCGGTCAGTGATAAAGTTTTTGAATGCACAGGGCATAGTGCCGATTGAAATTGATGTCAGATTATTTTATTAACTTATATGAGAAACGTGAGGGAAAGGTTTTTTCCTTTTATGAAAAATTAATATTTTGCACTAGTTCAGTTTTTGCTATCAACCCTTCAATTGTTACTTTTCTTTGAAAGCATTTTCAAGCAACACTGCTTATTTCAAAGCAGTTTACATTGGTATTCTCCCTTTGCTTGTGAAATGAAGAAATAACGACGTTTCGAAGGTTTAACCTACTTTCGTCTTCTGAGGAAAAGGTTGAAGAAAAGGATACCAACAGCCGCTAGTCAATCGGACTGTTATGCACGTAACTGAACATTCATATCACCAGTTCATTTACCACTGCTTACAGCAATGTGGCAATCATTTAATATACACAAATAAAAAGCTCATCACTTATCAATGTGCTTGTACAAAAGGGCGTACGATTCAAAGTGCAGTCTCTTACTTCGATTGAAAACACTATTAAACCTTCTTTTTTAATGTGAAGAGAATCAATAAACTGTTTGTTGCATACCAGAAAATATTATTCAATTATGATTCACTATTTGAAGAGATAAAAACATTCCACTCGTCATCCAGTCATAACATTAACACAGAGTTGCCGATCTTATATGTATTAAAAATATTTATATTAAAATATCTCTGTCATTCTTTCCTATCTTGAAGATATAAAAATGTCTTGTTTATTGAAGGTTCTGATACAGAATTTTGGATGTAAAATACTGTTTCCAAATATATTTTTACTGATTACATTACATTTAAAGTATAATAAAAATTAATGACTTATTAATCAGTTTAGAATAAGTCTAGCTCTTGTAAACACTAAAAAAAGAAACATACACTTAAAACTTGTTGATATAACATGTTGACTTTCTGTCAGAAAATGAAAAAAGCTCGAAATTAGTAATTATTTGTCTTACAATTAAATGTATAACATTTATTTTATTGTTGTTTAGAATTTAATAAATAATTTCGAAATAGAAACGTAACTTATTCATATTCTTAACAGATGCTTAAAATTCGTTGAGGGACTTACAAAAATATTTATAAACTTAGCGACACCAAAAAGAAGTTTTCAAAATTTAATCGATTTATAATAAAAGAAAATCTCATTTATTGCTACTCAAATTCATACCAACTTATTACATTTTTATCACTAGCATACAAACTGAAATACATTTTTTATATTCTAAATACCCCTCGAATTTTAGTAAGTGTAATTCTCAGTAAATATTTACATTGAAAATTGTAATAAAAATATATTTGAATTATCAATACATGCTCGAAATTTCATTAATAATTTCAAAAACTAGGAAAATGTAATGTTCAATGAAAGTTCATTATTTTTCTTGGCTTCAAAACTAAAATATAACCGAATCGAATTCTTAATATACCTTTCTCAAAATTTTGTAAGTTTTCTCTCAAACAAAACTAAAACTAAGTTCAATTTTGAAATTAAAGCTCAGAATTTTACAAAATAACTAAAAGAGTACAATAGTCAATTCTAAATGAAAGTCGTAATTTTAAATGACATCAAAACAAAAATGCAACCGAGTTGAATTTTTAATTACAACTCAAAAAATGTAAATTATCTCTCAAACGAAATTAATACAAAGTTTAATTTTAATTACATCTCAAAGTTTTGTAAATTCTCTCTCAAACAAAATTGAAATTAAATTTCATTCTTAATTAAAGCTCAAAAATTTAAAAGCGATCTCTGATACAAAACTAAAAGCAAGTTTAATTTTTAATTAAAGCTGTACAATTTATGAATGATCTCAGTAAAAAGAAAAGAGTCAACAATGAGTCTAAAACTGAGTTTAATATTTAAAAGCTCAAACTGTTGTAAACTGTTTCTCGTACAAAAGTAAAGCTAAGTTCAATTTTTAATCAGAATTCAAAATTTTGTACATTATCTCAAAGTCGAACTGATTTTAATTTATAACTGAAGCTCCAAATTTTACAAAATATATAAAATTTAAGTCTTAATAAAAGCTCGAAAGTCTACAAATGACATCAAAAACAAATTTAAATCTCACAATTTCATTAACGACTTATAAACTGAAATCTAAAATTATGTACTATAAAAAAGATACAAAAATTTGATTCTTAACGGAAACATACCTTAATAATGTCAGTATTATCCATAAATGTACGAAACTGAACAAATAGCTACATACTCGTAATTTCTGCTACTTAGATCAGAGATCACAAACTTACTTACAACAGTTATTTTTAAATATGAAAGCAAATATTTAATAGTTGACACAAAATTGATTTAATTTCTCTTTCAAACAGAGTGAGGATAAATCTAAGCTAATGATAGAAATCTAAAAGTTTTGTCTTAGTCTTTAAAACAGTGCTCTCCTCTTAAGAACGAAATACAGATCGGCAATTCTGCACGCACTACAGTAATACCAACCTTATAAACACCGCCAGCAGAACAATAATCACCGCTACCAGCACCATGGCTATCACCACGCCACACAGAATGTACACACTCTCGCTTGGAGCATCTGGAAAGGAGAAAGTTCATCTTATTAAGTTATTCAACATTAACGTGTTAGCTATACGAAACATTTCAAATATTAAAAAACCTGTGCGTTGGCTTGCTTCGGAATAAAAATATGTGATATAAAAATGACCAAGTAGAATACTATTATGGCATCCAAAAATTATAAATTGCGAAGACACCTTTTTATTTTTTAATACAGTGATTCCCAAAGTGTGAGGATGGTCGCGAAATGATGTACGAAAAAAAAAGCCTTATTAATGTACCGTGCATTTATGTTGTTTTTTTTTTAATTTTACAATTTATTAATTTGCATTATGTAAAAATAAATTCATATTGAGAGGTAAATACAAAAAATACACACAATAGTATATAATGAAACAAGTTCATAATGTTACGCGTTATGATGGGAGTCAATTTTTTAGAGAACGAGCGCAGGCAGGCTTTTAACATGTTTGGCGATCCTGATTTGTTGCTTTTCTGGCGTACTTCACCCCCTCATGTGACAGCTATTAGGTTACATGCATTTTCGGCTTGCCCCTTCAAAATTCTCCAATGTTCCTTCAAAGTAGCGGCGAAACACAGAGTGAGATAAGTGGACAATAGGCTTGGAGCTCACATAATCATTTCTTATCAGTCCCAATTTCCTTTGCTAGGACGCGTTTTCGCATACCTTTTAAATGCTTCTCCTCCGATTTCGACATTGCCATTGATTGATGCAATGTTTACAGTTCCGAATGTTATAAACACATTAACTATTTAGACTATTACACTTTTAATACGTCATACTACTTTTGAGCAATAAAACGGTACGGAACGATGAGTTTCAACCATTCATGGCTGCTTATCCTACAATTTTTATCATTTCCCTAGCGTTTTTATCACCTCCCTAGCATTTGTTTATTTTTATCACCTCCCTAGCACTTGTTTCTTTATTTGCCAACATTGTATTTTCAATAATAATTGTACATTTTAAAATGATCCACGTTTATTTCATCATCCTTAATTAAAACTTTTCTATCACTTATCATGTTTATATTATTTAGGTTATGTTACAGCTTCTGGTGTAAGAGATTATGGATAATCACGTATCAGAGATTGTTTAATCCATACTGATAAATGAAGTGGAATCCAATTGTTTTAATAAAAATGAAACTGAATCAACAAAGCCTTCTTGACTAGTAATCGTCCACAGAGTTCAATGAAGATTGTATAGTTGGCACAACTGTTAACAATAGAACACTGATCATAACTAGGGTACAGATTTTTAGGCCGTTAAAATGTAATTTTAGGTGCCTAAAATAGGCTTAAAAATGTAGGGAATAATTTCTAGAGAAGTGAAAATGGGCTCTAACAAAAAATAACGTTTTCTTTAAAAATATATTCCAAATCATCAGGATTTCACTTCTAGAATTTAATATTTATTTTAAATGCTTATATACCGTTACCACCACTACTACTAAAAGTACAAGAACAACAAATATCTAACTAGTTATACATAAACTAAACAATTAAATGTGAGAAATAAGTTTTATGGCGAAGTGTATCAACATCGGTTAAAAACGTAGTAATCATGGATTACGAAACGACGGTTAAACAGTAACAGTGGTTAAAATGTAATTTCTGTGCACCATTCACAATTACCGATTATTTAAACATGGCTAGCTGACACCTCATTTAACCAGAGTAATGTCTGTGATGGTACACTGTTTCTACAAAATTACTGAAGGAAAGCATCCATACCGCTGCAAAGTTAATAGTCAACGTCTAAAAACGGCTGCGCTCACTCCGTTCTACATCGAAATGAACGTGTCCTACATTTTCGTTTTGCATTTGTTTGCCTTTGGGCGCTGTTATATTTGCGAGTTGCATTTCTTTGCTTTTCAGTGCTGTTAGGTTAAAATCGTACAAAATAGAAAATTGAATGCAAAAATGATTATATCCCAATGTGAGGTTGAAGTATCGATAGACTCAATTACTAGATTTAAATATAATATATATAAAGGAAAAGGATGCAGAAGATTAGGAGGAATGTGTATACGATCCAGGACCCCATTTTCACAAGGGAACTGTTCATTATCCTATGATCCATCCATAACCTCTCTTTGTTTAGCCAGTGACATGGAGAAAGAGATATTCGAGTATTCCCCCTATTAGTACAGAAAATATCAGTTACATAGAATCGTAATATAAGCAACCGATCCATAGGAGAAATATGACTTTTTGTGTTATTTCAAGTGATCCATTTGTACATTTTGATAAACGAAATACCTCCTGAAATTTTCTGTCACCTAATTCCTCGTAAGAATTCTCTCTTTCCACTAAAGAAACTTCACGCCCACGCTCTATCCAAGAAATTCAGTAGGCTACTGTGCAATAATAATTGTCTTCGAAATAAATATCTGTGGCTCTGGCCGCCATTTTGCTTTACTTGCTCTACTAATCACTGGTTATCTCTTTTAACCGCTCGAATATGGCCGGTTAGAGATTACAGTGGTTAAACCTCCTATTTAAGTCGTAACCGAGGTCGATCCGCTGTAAAATGCTTAACCAGGGGTTAGGTGACAATTTTAACCGGTGATTACACTAACCGACGTTGATGCACGTGGGCATTAGACATAAATCCAGTACACAAACAAGTCAAGTATAATCAATTTTTACCAAGCCTTGTCCGTTAATGTCCGTAATTAGCTTCACAATAAATCACTAATACTTTTTCTAAACTTTCAACTAAAAAGCAATGCCGACTGTCACTCAACACAAATTTATATTCTGAAAATGAACGCTCCACATCCACTGAAGTAACAGGAGCGTATTTCAATTTTGACACTAGTTGGACAGGAATGTTGCATTGTAAATCCGTGTCCTTCCCTGCTAGGATATCTGAAGCAGTAGGCCAGCCGTGGCGAGAACGTGACTCGCGAGACATTGTGGCTCGCAATGATAGCTGTGCATTTCGCTTGCTTCTATCTTCCGCCACTCTCTCACTGACTGGATTCAAACTCCGTTCCATTTGTATTTGTCTCTGACGTGCGAGTGGCATATGTCTCTCTCGAAACCATGTACGAAAGTTCCAAGTAGGATGGGAGGACGCATTTTTTTGCTGTCAATATGATGAGAATATTAAATGTATGATTTGTTCACAAGTATTACGAGGAAAACGGTTGTATAACATAAAACGGCATTATACTACATGTTACTGATGAAACATTTAAAGGTTAAGTGTTATTGTTATCATCATCATCATCATCATCATCATCATTTCTGTACGTCGACCTTTTTCAGCAGCTGTACGAATAATGCCGTTAGATCTTCAATTTGAACTCACTGATTTACTATGTGATGTCAAATGAAAGCTAGATGTAAGGACTTGACAAATGTTGAACTTTCAAATCTTTACCAAAAAATAAATATCCGAAGCTTCGTTCTTTCGCTTGCTCTGTTGAAGCCATGTTCGCTACAACTTATGTTTGTGAAAAATTATTTTCAACAATGTAAAAACCAAATTTAGATCACGACTGACACCTTCGTGATCAACTACGACTGGCAGTAAGTGACATAATTCCTGATTTTGAAACTTTGACGCAGAGACATTCTGAAGACAGTTAATTTTAGGTTGTGATATTGTTAATTTATTGTTCATTTCTTTCTTCGTTACACGTACTAAACGTTAGTTTGTAGCCTTGTACTATATAAAATTGTATTTAAGTGCTTGACGTAAGGAAAATGAAAATCCGTTAATAAGTCAGACAGTTGCTTCACTTCCCCTTCGGGTGTCCGCCTCCCTCCATAGGTGCTATGCACGTTGCAGGTTACACAGTGGCTCGGCGCACGATTTCATTTTCGCCACCGCTGCAGTACGCAGGTCTCTGCAGAACTTGCTCCAGTTTATCCCGTACTTTATTTCCAACAGAACCAGGAACACATTTGGAATTTAAAATACAAATTTTCGAAGTAAGAATAGGTGTTTTGACCTATTAGAGATAAAACATACTTAATAGGTCAAAATAGGCATTTTTAGGTGCTATTAAAGTAGCGATTTAGGCATAGTTTTATATGAAACGTGTACTTGCAAGTTTTTATGAACTTATTTTTTAATGATTGAAATAGGTTTTTTTCCTAAAATCCGAAGCCTAATCATAACACACTACTGACATCTAGTGGAATATTTGTAATGATGAAGAGATACAATAATACATTTTCAAGACAATTATAGTAAGTTAACATTGTATTGTATTAGAGTACTTTATTCCTTCTAATCTTTATATACTTTCTTCTAATCGTGTAATAGTCAATTAAATCCCACTCGAGTTTTGATTTTCTCTAGATAAATCAAAACCTCTAGTGAGATTACTGTAGAGAAAATACACCGTTACGAAAGTTTAAGTTCTAATAAAGCGATTTTTCAAAATATCCTTTGCCGTTGCAACTAATTGAAAACGGAAAATAAGATTAGTTTGCAAATTCAAAACAAAGGAAACAGAATATATTCATACTTAACTCAATATCGAGATTATGACGTAATTTATAAAATTAATAGGTTACTTATCACACAATTTTTAATTATAGCAATATGACGGAACAGTGCAATCTTGAATCTTCTTTGGCCAAGACTGTTTCTTTAATAGCTATAAAATATTCAATCCACCTTCTGAGAAATCACATATATAAAGTAAATTAATAACATAATAATAATAATATTAATAATAATAATAATGAAAATTATTATTATTATTATTATTATTATTATTATTATTATTATATTTCTCACGAAATAGTACATTATGCAACGAGCCTATAATGATAGTAATTAAGACGGGAGTATGTTTGTTTATGAAACGAGCGCAAGCGAGTTTCATGATTTTCATACGAGCGTCTTAATTACCATTATAGGCAAGTTTCATACGACTTTTTATGCTCGACCATATTTCTAACTTGAAATTATTCAGAAATATTCATTTTATTAGTATCTGACTGAAGATCGGAAGTGACCTTGTGCACAGCTCGTAAATTGTGAGATGTGCGCAGACGCGAAAGTATTGATTTTTTCCGAGGAACAATGTCATTGACCTTGATGTAATCTAGAGAATAACATGAACTAATTTTGATATAACCTGGAAATTGATTTAGAATTAAAAAACGAGATGACAAATTGAATTTATTTGAATATTATTTACAATTAGCGCTAATTATTATATTAACAGAACATAACCTTCTGCGACAGTATTGAATTTCCAGCCTCCGTAACGTTTCCCTCGTTGTCTTTCGATTGCATATCCGAGAATAATCGAAAACCTGAAATTTAATGAATAGATGTACTTTAATGACATACATTAAAGGACTGCTACCAGGTGTATAATTACTACATTTCGGCATGGTCGAGCATAAACATTTTTATAATATTGTACGCATTCACTAATACTTGTATATTTGGTATACTTTGTCCTTCAGGGAAACCCTATTTTAGGGGAAGTTTGTTTACTACTACAACGAATGAAGGTACCATTAAGTTATCGATGCAATTCCAAAGATGATTAAATACGTTAGAATGATAAGTACTTTAGTTATCTCAAATCTATTATCTGAGGAGCATCGTTTCAAAACGTATTATGTGCAACATACAATTTTCTTACACGAACGACGAAAAACTGGATTACTCGTAAACCGGAGAAGTTTTCAAAACACTACACAAAACCATTTTTAAGTACTGGTTTCACAGTTTACAAATATGACGACTTTGAACCATCAGACTTCACAGCATGAAAGAGAAATAAATACAAAGTAACAAATTTAATTTCGTCCACTGGGGGACTTAATACGTTTTGAAACGATGCTCCTCATCTGGTTTATAGCAAACTGAGAATGTTATGGAGACTTAATTTAATAAAATGTTGTCAAAAATATAAGTTACGTAGTTTCAATTATCCATGTTTTGACATACTCTGTATCTTAAGTCACAATCCGAGCCTTGCGACATTCTGTTATTTTGTCTCTTAACCATGACGTTCTTCTCTCTTTCTTTCTTTATCAACAGATTCATTTGCACCTCCGCACTGCACCCATTCATCCACATTTTGCAGTGTTTAGAAAGGACACGTAATCAGTCCAATGCAACCTGGTGACGCTCTTATCCAAACACCACAGCATCACGACCACGTGAAAACACCCTGATTCCGCTGCAAGTCATTCATCGTCCACACCAATGAAACACGCCAAAACGTGACGTCCATTCTGCTAATCACAAACAATTCATTGACTCGTGGCAGCAGTGTGAATTGAGTTTAGTTTTCTGTTTACTTTGACATGTACAAGGTCTTCGCCGAAAAGCTAGCGTCAACACCTTTCCTGCTTAATGGCATTCAATGGACTGATAAAGAGGAAACTTCATCATAAATCATCTGATTCACGGCGACTTACAGGCCTCCAATTTGTACAAGTAGAAACCGAATTTCTGTGTTCGAAGAATAGTCGTAATCGGTATATAGAAAAAAGGTATACTTACTGGCTTTTAAGGAACCCGGAGGTTCATTGCCCCCCTCACATAAGCCCTCCATTGGTCCCTATCCTGAGGAAGACCAATCCATTCTCTATCATCATATCCCACCTCCCTCAAATCCATTTTAATATTATCTTCCCATCTACGTCTCGGCCTCCCCAAAGGTCTTTTTCCCTCCGGCATCCCAAGTAACACTCTATATGGATTTCTGGATTCACCCATACGTGCTACATCTCATCTCAAACGTCTGGATTTAATGTTCTAATAAAATTATGTCTGGTGAACAATACAATGTGTGCCGTTCTGTGTTGTGTAACTTTCCCCATTCTTCTGTAACTTTATCCCTCTTGACCCCAAATATTTTCCTAAAAACCTTATTCTCAAACACCCTTAACCTATGTTCCTCTCTCAAAGTGAGAGTCCAAGTTTCACAACCATAAAGAACAACCGGTAATATAACTGTTTTATAAATTCTAACTTTCAGAATTTTTGACAGCAGACTACATGACAAAAGCTTCTCAACCGAATAATAACAGGCATTTCCCATATTTAGTCTATGTTTAATTTCCTCCCGAGTGTCATTTATATTTGTTACTGTTGCCCCCAGGTATTTTAATTTTTCCACCTCTTCTAAGGATAAATTTCCAATTTTTATATTTCCATTTCGTACAATATTCTCGTCACGAGACGTAATCATATACTTTGTCTTTTCGGGATTTACTTCCAAACCTATCTCTTTACTTGCTTCAAGTAAAATTCCCGTGTTTTCCCTAATCGTTTGTGGATTTTCTCCTAACATATTCACGTCATCCGCATAGACAAGCAGCTGATGTAACCCGTTCAATTCCAAACCCTCTGTGTTATCCTGGACTTTCCTAATGACATACTCTAGAGCGAAGTTAAAAAGTAAAGGTGATAGTGCATCTCCTTGCTTTAGCCCGCAGTGAATTGGAAACGCATCTGACAAACTGAAGAAAAAGGTATTAAGAAAAATAATGTATGTAAAAAGGGCTCGGTGGGGATCATAATGCTGACCACACGTTACCTTCCAACTGGTTGGATGATCGTTCTCCTCTGCTGAGGCATGTGGACGTAAGGAGAGAAGCCTTTGCCCTTCATGGCCTGCCGCATAAGAGGAGACGATACTAAGGGATAAGTTACTGGAGCTAAATACAGCTTTGAGCAGTATGGGTTGAAGATAAATGCAAACAAGACGAAGACTATGGTTATCGAAATAAAGATAAAGGAGGTAAACGTGTCAATTCCAAATGAGGCAGTACAGCAAGTGGAAAACTTCGAATACTTGTCGTGTACTATAAGCTGCTGCCAGGAAGTCAAAAAAGGGACAGCAATGGCAGAGGAAGCTTTTAATAGAAAAAGGAGTAGCTTCAGCAGACCCCTGGAAAAAGAACTAAGGAAGAGACTATTGAAGTGCTTTGTGTGGAGTGCGACATTGTATGCAAACAATTTCCAAATGCAACATTGTAAAGTATATTTGAGACTCCTTAGTTGTGATTCTTCTAACCTGTCACTTTGGTGGCAATCTCTAAGCCGTTTCGATAGCTAGAGAACCGTGAAGTGATAACAACGCAATTACCTTGCGAATAAATTATCACTTATTCCTTCACTTTCCTTCCTTGGATTCTGAATACTTCGTATTCAAACAGAACGTTACAACTGTTTGTTGGAATGGAATTCAGCAAACACTTATTTTTATACAATGTCTAGTCATTTTTTTTTTCTTTTTACATCCAGATACATTTTAACATACTAGGGCATTCGAAAAGTAATGGCAACATAGTTTCACACTGAATTTATTTAGGTTACTTTTGACATTACATACTTCAAATATAGTCTCCTGCCATGTGAACAATACGTTGCCAAATTCTTGGAAGACGGCGGACTCCATCTGCAGCAGCATTTCTGGATATCTCTCTCACTAACCAATCTAAAGCTCTTTGGGTGTCAACTCTTGATTGAAAGCGAATGCCTCACTTCCACCCAACTTGCAATAGTTCAGTATGGTAGGACTTTCTACCACAGGCTTCTTATAATGCCCTAAACCACTGAGTTGCATGTTTATCTCTTGCAACTTGGATTTTATGAAGCACCTTTGTTTATATTTTTAGGGCTTTATTGTTTACTATAAATCAGAAACAGCCACTGTATTTACAAAATATGGCTACTTCGAGACTTTCAATATTGACAATTTACGAAACAATCGCTGCTCTATTACGTAGTATAAGATTCCAATGGTCACCGCTAGGAGCACTGATTTACAGAATTGTTGCCATTACTTATCGAATGCCCTAGTATATTGTATTTTGATTGTACCCACTATTATATTTTTCTGTATGTAAATGTTGTGGCCGCAAAAAGACGCAGCGCTCATGCAACCTAAAATAAATCTTGAAAGTAAAGAGGCCTAAAATTAAGTTTGAAGCTAATAGTTCATAGTTCGTAAGCTTGCGTGCTCTCGTACTTAATACAAAAGACGTCCTTTTTCAGAAAACATTAAAACTATAACTTCAATTTTTTTAAGGCGAGACCACTCTTGGGAGAGACACTACTGCCGGTACTTAAACCCAATCGAAAAATACAAATCGCTGTAAAACAGAAAACAGCGATAAATTTACTTATAATCAGTGGACATCACCCAATTTCTAAAGTGCGGTACTTCCAAGACGGGAAATCGCAATATGCAAATCTATTTGAAATCCTCTTTGACTTCTCAGACTAGACTACCTTGCTGATATATTTTTCGAATATGTAAACACTTTAAATAGTAGTTTGCAAGGTCAAGATATTAACATAGTAACAGGCAGAGATGAAATCGACGGATTTAGAATGAAACTTGATTTCTGATCGGCAACACTTGAAAAAAGAAAATTGATTCATTCCATTATATTAAAGAACTCACTGAAAATTTGACCATGTACTATACAATACGACAAATACTGAGTTTGTTTATGTCGGACATGCTTTTAAGTTTGCATAATTTTAAATAATAGCTTTTGAGTATTTTTCCGAAGAAGGTCAAAACAATTACGATAGTGAGAGATACTGAATCCATTTTTAGACAGCTGTTGCGTTCAACTGGTTGAACTTAAAAGAAAATTATGACGGAAAGACTGGTTGAAATGTTTTTTTTTTTCAGAGCGTTGACTAGTTTTGGATCAAAAGAGTACAAAAAAATTCTTCAATACTTGCAAAAGCTGCTGTTAAATTTTTTGTAGCACTTGCAAACTCGTATTTAAGCAAAATAACTTTCTAATCTATCATTGCCAACATTATTTCTGGAAACATTCCCGATGCTGTATTTCAGGCCGCCAATAATAGAATTCAGTTCCGTCAGCCCAAAATGGAAAGGTTTATGAGAAGCTTTAAGTTTGACTTAATATAAATTGGTGTAGGTCAGAATCGTTATCATTGTAAATGGAATGAGTACATGCCGCTACCCACTCCGTCCCCTATGGTGTGTTAAATCCCGCATTTCTAGTCTCTATAAAGGATGTTGTTGTTGTTTTCTAATGCCAGGCGTTTGGCAATAAAGTCATTTGACCTCTTGCACTCCAATATTTTTCAAAGATATTATCATGGCCAGCCACTGAAGCACAGATTTTGAGGTGTTCCAAATCCATTTCTTGGTTTGAGTTGCACAGTGAGCAGTTAGGGGACTGATATATTCCAATTCTGTGCAGGCCAAACAGTTATGGCCTGTTGCCAATCTAAATGCAGCTACAGACGATTTTCGTGGCAAATCGGGAATTAACTGTGGATTATGATGCAGAGAGTTCCTTTTTTCCTTTGAGATTGTGTTATCAAATTTTGTTTGTTGAAGACTAAGTATGTAGATTTAATAAATCTTTTCACAGAGTAATACGTAGATTTAGTAATAGGTCTATAAAAGATGTTGGCCGTGCGATACGCAACGCCTTTCTTCCGTAACCAATTTTCTTAAA